>ARYC01016912.1:0-17432 GCA_000711775.1 Oxytricha trifallax
CTGTTAATGTTATCTCTTTGATAGGTAAAGATGCTATTTTCAGTTTGTTCAAATCTCGGATTTTGTGGCATAACAAAATTGCGCCCGATGGTGGTTTTGTGAACTTCCGCCAAGTGTGTATAGTCAAGTTGATTTTCGATACAGCGAGTAATATAACTATCCCATGGTTTTTTGAAAAAACTATACTGACCTTTAAATTTGCTAAATAGATCTTCTAATGGGCTAATATCATGTGTGCTAGTGTGAGTGCCAAACATTACCCACACCATATCTAATGCAATTTTAGTTGGGTATTTTTTTACAGTCAGCTTTGGGATAGCTTTATTAAATTCAGGGGCGAGAGTACAATTACCTTCTTTGGAGAACTCAAAGCCATGAAATGGGCAACGAATTTTGTTATCACAAATCTTACCTAGGCTTAGTTTGGCAGATCGATGTGGGCAGCGGTCTTCCATCACAATAACCTCATCGCCATCTTTCCAGATGACTATGGGAAGTCCAAACCTAATACATCCATATGGTTTATTTTTTGGTAATTCACTAATATGTAGAATGGCGTACCAACCAGAAGGGAAGCCATCAAAACCTGATAAAGCCACTGATTCAGTCATTGCTATCTATTCTTTTGAGAGCTAAATTAGCGTTATTATACGCAATAATCTTCAAAAAAGTATCAGATAATTAGGCTTTTATAATATAAATTGTTGTTTTTATCCTTCACCGACATATATGTAAATTTTACAGGATTGATAAAATTTGAAATAGCTTAAAAATGAAGGGTAATTATCTTTTTAGACTAGTATTTGAGATAGTTAATAACCGTTCCCAAAAATGGGAAACACATATTTAATTTATAATTGTAAAATACAGTGTTGTTTTCAACATTTTCCCTTTATTACTTTGTCGCAAGGCGAAGTTTCTTACCGCTGTTATCCACGGCGGTTTTTTTATTTTAACAAAAAATTTAGGGTGTATAAAACTACTAGTGATAGAAAAAGGACGTGTTAACACTTCAGTGTCAGTAGGTTAACTGGGTAACAACAGTACTAACTTGGGTGATAGCACAAATATCCTCAGAGATATTATCTTTGTCATTATTTAAACATTCACATATACTAAGCCTAGTTTAAAAGCTTTTTCGCTATACTCTGAAAAATGGTAAAATGTATATTATAAAATCCATTTCTATTTAGGGTAATTTATGGTATTATCTCTAGACGATAAGTATGTTGCAAGTGCAATGTTTAGGTCTAAACTTCATGAATCAGATAAACAAACTTTTGAAGATGTTTTCACTCAGATAGCCCAGTGTTATCACGCAGATTTTAAACAAGTAAAACCAATGGGTAGCAGAGGTGATGGAAAGTGCGATGGTTTCATAGAAGAGTCTGGAGAATTTTTTCAAGTATACGCTCCTGAGGATATAACTGGTAAGACGCTTAAAGCTGTAAAAAAACTAAATGAATCTTTTGGTGAAATACTAACCAAGTGGACTGCAGCCGGCTTTACAGTAAAAAAGTTATCTTTTGTTGTTAATGATAAGTATAAAGGCGTTGGGGATGAATTATTTGAGGCAGCAAAACAATTTGGTAATAAAAATAACGTAGTATGTAAAGTATTATTAGCAAAAGATCTCGAAAATATTTTTCTTTCATTGCCGGAAGAGTGCGTTACACGTATTGTTGGATTGTTGCCAAATCCTGATAATTTATTAGCCAATATAGAATTAGAGAATTTAAGGAGAGTTATTTCTCATCTCATGAAACAAGAAGTAGATGAAAGTAAATGGACTATTCCTGAGAATCCTGATTTTGATGCGAAAATCCAATTTAATAAGCTTTCACCTAGATTCACCAAAATATTAAATACTGGGCAACTTTATGTAAGTGCAATAGATGATTTTTTTAGATTTAATAGTGATTTTCATAAAGAAGAGTTAAGGAAAAGATTTAGTAAATTATATATGACTGCTACAAAAAAATTTATAGATATCCAAGAAGAAAGTAAAGCTAATCATATATTTTGCTACATTGTACAGGCATCTGCTCCAGAAAAAACAGCTGCGGTTTTGTTTGCAGTTTATATAGTTATGGCGTATTATTTTGAGCATTGCGATATATTTGAAGCACCACCTAAAAAATCTAAACCCCAACAGGAGTTATTTTAATGATTCTGCCAACTAAGCATATTAGCTTTGCTGAATCCTTGTTTGGATTGGGTGGTTATCTATTGGAGTTAATAGATAAACCTCAAACAATAGATGATATCTGGTATAGATTTAGCGAAGCCAATAAAGATTTTAAACTATTACCAGCATATCATAATTTTGAGAATGTAGTACTTGCACTTGATTATTTATTTTTGATTGGTGCGATTAATATTGATTCTGAAGAGAAGATTTATCATGCGATTAATTGAACTACGTGCAAATAAGGAAAGTTTTCATACAGTAACTTTCAATCCAACTGGCATATCAATAATTGCAGCGACAAAGCAAACTGATGATGCCAAGAAAACCTATAATAGTGTAGGAAAATCATTAACAATAGCATTAGTTCATTTTTGTTTGGGCTCTGATCCTTCGAAAGACTTTCTTGAAAAATTGAAAGACTGGATATTTTATCTTGACTTTAAAATTGACTCAACATTATACTCAGTCGAGCGCTCAGTTGAGAATGCAGGTGTAGTTATTTTCAATAAAAAAGAATATCCTCTGGAGCATTACAAAAAATTAATGCAAGATCAACTTTTTATTATTGAATCTGCTAAGCCTAAGTATATTTCCTTTAGGGGATTAATTTCTAGGTTCATTCGCCATGGTTCCGATGGATATATAGAGTATGATCGCTATATTAAAAAAGAACAACCAATAACTAATCTAATTAATAATGCATGTCTTTTGGGTTTGGAAATTAATTTGATTCTTCAAAAAGCAGCACTGAGGGATAAAGAGCTTTCTATACAATCTATTAAGAAGCATCTTAACAAACCAGAGTTCAAGAGTTTGTTCGGAGTGAAAAAAGAAAAAGATTTACAAATAAGAATAGTAAACCTAGAAGCTGACGTTCAGAAAATGAAAGATAAACTTTCTCAGTTTAAAGTTGCTGAAGATTATTATGAAATTAAAAAGCAGGCAGATGAAGTATCAAAGCAGTTAAAAGAACTACAAAATAAAGCCACTCAGTTTAGAATGGTTATTGAAAATATCAATAAATCATTAAAAGTTCAACCAGATATAACTAAAGAAAAACTTCTAAGATTATATGAGGAAGCGAAAATTGATTTATCTGAACTGATTGTTAAAAGGTTAGAGGATCTAGAAGAATTTAATGCAAAGATTTTAGCAAACCGCAAAAAAAAGTTAACTCAGGAACGTAAAGATTTTTCAATTAAACTGGAAACGATTGAGAATGATATTAAAAGGCTTGCTGATGAAGAAGATAAACTCCTAAAATATCTTAAAGATAAAGGTGCTTTGGAGGATTATTTAAGTATGAGTCAGCTTCTGAACGATAAAGAAAAAGAGTTGATGTCATTGAGGCAGTACAAAGATTTATCACAGGAATACACTAGGCAGACAAATGAATTAAAAACTCAATTGTTAACTGAGAAAGCCAACACAGATGATTATCTTATTAGTGCAGATGAACTGATTAGCAATAATATTACAGTATTTAATAGTTTTGTTCAGGAGTTTTACTCTGATAAAACTTCAGGTATTAGTATTACGAATAATGAAGGTGATAACACTTTAAGATTTAATATTGAGGCAAAAATTCAGGATGATGCAGGTAATGCTGTGAATGAAGTAAAAATGTTTTGCTATGATTGGACAATATTAAAAGGGCAGCATAATCATTTTGTCCATTTTTTATTTCATGATAGCAAAATAACTGGAGACATGGATACCAGGCAGGTTCTTACTATGTTAAGACTAGCTAGCCGAGAATGTTCTGAAAGTAATTTTCAATATATTATATCGCTTAATCAAAACGTTATTGATTCAATAGCTGATGAAGTAATCAATGAAGATGAATTTAATTCATTAGTAACAAACAATATTGTTTTAAGGTTGGGTGATAAATCAGATGAAGACAAACTGCTAGGTATTCGGGTTGATGTTGATTATGAAAAATAATCTTGATTATTAAGTAAGAGTGGCTATCCGGATGGCAGCTTTTAAAGCGAACGCTCCCAAGTTCGGTTAGCAATAAAAACTATTCCATACAATAGCCTCCCATCGGTCTATTTATTCTAATCTAAAGATAAATATCCAAAAACTCCCACCAATTGATTAAAATACTGGTTGATATTTCAACTTATTTGCTAACGCTTTCACTATTAATAGGATAATATGATGAATAATATTGCAGTTATTGGTAGTTCGGGTACGATTGGCAGTGCATTTATAAGAAAACTTAGTGAGTTTTATCCTGATGCGCAGATTTCTGGTTTTTCAAGAAATAAGCAAACCTCTGATATTCAAAAAGCAAAATTTTATGAGCTAGATTACACTAGTGAAGAATCAATCGCAAATTCAGCTGAGATTGCAGCAGAAAATGCACCTTTAGATTTAGTGATAGTTGCTACTGGTATTTTGCATAATGGTGAAATCATGCCAGAAAAATCAATGCGTGAATTATCTGCGACCAAGTTTCAGCAAGTTTTATATGCGAATACAATTTTTCCGGCATTGGTAGCTAAGCATTTTTTACCGAAGCTCGCCAAAGATCAGCGTTCAGTATTTGCCGCATTATCTGCGCGAGTTGGAAGTATCAGCGATAATCAGTTAGGTGGCTGGTATAGTTACCGCGCATCTAAAGCAGCACTAAACATGGTTATTAAAAACCTATCAATTGAAATGAAAATGCGTTACAAACAAGCAATTATTGTCGGACTTCATCCGGGAACTGTGGATAGCCGACTTTCTAAGCCATTTCAGGCTAATGTGCCTTCTGGTAAATTATTTACAGCTGATTATGCAGTTGCAAAAATGCTTGAAGTGATTAATACCTTAACTCCTGAAAATAGCGGTAAATGCTATGCTTGGGATGGTAAGGAGATTTTAGCATGATCGGCAATAGACCTCTTTCCTAACCTAAGAGTGAATAATTGCTTATCAAAGGGGTCTATTCGAGATTATTAAAAACATGCTAGTCGTAAGCAAACTGGGGTTAGTAAAAAAAGTTAGTAAAAGTGAATTAGCGCAGATGGAGTTGTCATTATGAAAAAAGCAAAAGTTATTCATTGGTTTCGGCAGGATTTACGTTTAAATGATAATCCTGCATTGGCTGAAGCAGCTATTTGTGGCGATGTTTTGCCAATATATATTCTGGATGATGTCAACTCTGGAGATTATAAAATGGGGGCGGCTAGTCGTCTCTGGTTACATCATTCATTGATGAGCCTAAATGAGAGCTTGGGCGGAAAATTATCGGTTTATCAAGGTGATCCATTAGAAATCATAACTGAATTATGCTCTCGTTATGCTATCCAAAAGGTATTCTGGAATCGGTGCTACGAACCTTGGCGTATTGATCGCGATAAACGGATTAAAGAGACCCTTAAATCATTAGGAATAGAAGTTGCTAGTTATAATGGTTCTTTACTTTGGGAACCTTGGCAGGTAAGTAAAGATGATGGAACACCATACCGAGTATTTACTCCATTTTATCGGAAAGGCTGTCTGGGGGCTTCATTTCCACGTGAACCAATAACTGAACCAGAAGCAGCTAGTTTTATTCGCGATGATGATGCTTCACTTACGATAGATAATCTAAAATTATTGCCAGCAATAAGTTGGGATAAAAAGATGACTAAATACTGGAAATTTGGCGAGATTGCTGCCCATGATTGTCTTATGAAGTTTATTGAGTCAGGTATTACTGATTACAAAGAAGGGCGCAATTATCCGGCTAAGCATTTTGTTTCACGATTATCAACCTATTTACATTTTGGTGAAATATCCCCAAATCAGGTCTGGTATGCTATAAAGAAACTTAGTGAAAATACTAATACTGATCATTTTTGTAGTGAACTAGGTTGGCGTGAATTTTCATATAGTTTGCTATACTATAATCCAGAATTGCCCAAGAAAAACTTACAGACTAAATTTGATGCTTTTCCTTGGCAAGAAGATGATGAAAAACTCATGGCATGGCAAAAAGGATTAACTGGGATTCCGATGGTTGATGCTGGTATGCGTGAATTATGGGAAACCGGCTATATGCATAATCGAGTGAGGATGATAGTTGCCTCATTTTTAGTCAAGAACCTGCTATTAGATTGGCGCTTGGGAGAGCGTTGGTTTTGGGATTGCCTTTTTGATGCTGATCTGGCTAATAATAGTGCTAGTTGGCAATGGGTTGCAGGATGTGGAGCTGATGCCGCTCCTTATTTTAGGATTTTTAATCCAGTTTCACAAGGAGAAAAATTTGACCCGGATGGTGAGTATATTAGGCACTATATACCAGAACTAAAAAACCTGCCAAACCGCTATTTATTTAGTCCGTGGGAAGCCCCAGCAGCCATATTAGATAATGCAGGGGTTAGGTTAGGCGATAATTATCCGAAACCTATAGTTGATCTTTCTCTCTCGCGACAGCAGGCACTAGCTGCGTTTGCCTCACTAAGGAGTTAGTCTGATAGATGCTTTTGATTTATTTGGAACATTCCATGTGAATACTCAAGTTATTGCAGGTTGCATATTGTCGATAGTTGACATTGCAACTTAAATTTGTTAAAGTCATGGCTGTCTGCCTGATATTGGTAATGATAGCCTTGGTTTAAACTCACTATGATTAATATTATAAATAAACGAACTGGAAATTATGCAAAGTAAGGAAACCCTAAAGAAAGCTGCTAGCTATCTGATATTTCGCGATAAAAAATTTTTCTCGCTGATTATCACTTATGGTGTGATAGTTGCATTACTTAATCTCGCTTTGCCGTTATCAATTCAAGTCTTGATAACTTCAATTATCTATACTGCTCAGATTACCCCTGTGTTGATTTTAGGGCTGATTCTTTTATTTTTGATAAGCTTTTCGGCACTACTTGGGGTGTTACAAAAGTTTCTGATTGAAATCTACAAACGAAGTTCCTTTTCTCGGATAGCGTCAGATATATTATTGAAGGCTATCTATAGCGATCATCAGAGTTTTCGTGCTCATAATAGCAGTGATTTAAGTAGTCGCTATTTTGAAATTTTTAATATCCAAAATAATGTGTCAGACATTATCGTTGAAGGTTTCCTAGTTATACTGACTATTATTGTAAGCTTTATTTTATCAAGCTTTTATCATCCTTATTTTCTGATACTTAATCTAATTATTTTAGGTATTGTTTGGCTTAGCTGGGCATTGTTTACAAAAAAAGCTGTTGGTTATGCAGTAGCAAGATCAGAAGCTAAATTTGCAGTTTTTGCTTGGATTGACGATGTATTTAGGATGAGTGGTTTTTTTAAAAGCAAAACGACAAAAATTTATGCATTAGACAAGGGTTTAGATCTGATAAAGACCTATATTCGTGCCCGCTGTAAATACTGGAATATTTCTTTTACTCAGCTGATTATTCTAACCTTACTTTATGTCGCGATCACTGTAACCTTGGTTACTGCTGGCTCCATTTTGGTTATTCAGGGACAGTTGAGCCTAGGGCAATTGGTAGCTGCCGAGATTTTATATACTACTTCATTGTATGGAATATCAAAACTTAGTATTTATTATGATAAATACTATAATCTGATGGCTTCACTTGATGAAATGAGCCATGTATTTGTTATTGATGATGAACATTTTGGCAAAATCAGCAATAGCCCAACTCCTATTCAAGCTGCCAATCAGAATCAGATTATTAATTTTAATAATGTATCCTATACCGATGATTTTGGCAGAAATTATTTTTATAACTTTGCTATAAATAAGGAGCAGTCAAATCTTATTCTGACGGTTGATCAAAATGCAAAAATGGTTTTAACTAATCTTTTGAATCAATATGTTCATCCAGATAGCGGTTTTGTTGAGTTTTATGGAGTTCATGCAGCTGATTATGACCAGCACTATCTGCGGGATAAAATTCACATGGTTAATAGTTCAAATATTTTTGGCTGTACTATTGGTGAATTTCTTCAGTTTGGTATCGCAGATTATATGTATAATCACATTAATGACATTCTTGGCGCTACCGGATTAAGTAATTTTATCCATAGCCTGCCTAAAAAATATGAAACTATGTTGATTGGCGATGGCTATCCATTACACGAACAACAGATAATTATTTTAAAAATAGTTAAGGCAATCTTAATGAATCCTGAAGTTATTGTTATTTCTGAGATTTTTGATCGGATTGATAAGAAAATTCAGAAACAGATTCTTGACTATATCACGAAAAGCACCAATATTACGCTAATCTGCTTTTCTGAAAATGAAGATAATCATATTCATTATGATAAATTCCTTTTATAACTGCCAATAATTTGAATTAATTTTGATTTATTTAATTATAATTTCCCAATTTCAAATGTATTCCTACAATAACATCAAGCAGGCTACTTACATAAAAGACTCTTTACCCTTAGTTTATTATTTTGGCAAATTTATAATCAAATATATACATGGTAAATTGCAGTTTCAACTTACTATAATTGTCAATTGCAAATATCATGTTTGCTTTAAAAATATATTTATTTAAATTTAATATTAAGCTCAGTTCAATTTTAAGTAAAATACTATGTAATTTATTCTATAGAACTTAATTTTTTTGAAATATAAGCGAACCATTTCTTATAAAATTCCTTATATCAATTAAGACCGGAGGAATGGAATTAAGAACGATAAGATTAAGAATTAATTAATATTGGCTTATAATTTTGATATTTGAGCAAATTATAAAACTAATGGATCGATTATTTGTCCTAATAAAATATCTATTAAGGATTTATAAATTTGATTTTAGCCTAATATTTTTTAGCCAAAATATTTAATTTTAAGTTTAATTTTTCTTAACCCTGATTCTCAATCCTCGATTCTTATTTAATCTATGAGGTTTTATAAATGTACATTAATTTACGGCATTTTATACTAAAATTCGAGAATTTGATAGTCTTTAATTTAACTAACAAACTATTAGTTCACTGCAAAGAATTTAAGCGTCACTAATATTTTAATTGAAATTTATGTATTTAATTTATATTTAGTACAAATTTGAAGATTAAAGACTGTTTGCACTAGATTCTTCAGATATCATGATAAATCGAGCAAATTTTACAAATATAACATCTCAAGGATAATTTTTAGTTGAAATAAACTTACATTTCAATGAAAATGATAATAATATGATAAAATGAACAATTATGTTTTATAATTACTTATATAATAATTTAGATTGATTATGATTCGTTTCTGACTTAAGATATACATTCTGAAAAAATGCTTTTAACTCTATTTATAACTAAAACAATAATTAAATTAGAAAGTTAATAATTTAAAAACATTGAAGGTAGAAGTGTGCTATTCAAGTCTATTTTACAAATTTATGAATGTCTCAATTGATTTTTTAATTTTATTTTTTTAAGGATAGAGTTAAGTTAGTTAACATATTATGAAAATGAGCAGAATATCACTAGAGGAAAGCAATTAAAAACTTTCTTTCATATAAAAATAGGGTACAAGTAAAATTGTATATCTGTAAGTCTTAGCTCTTAAGCATTTTTTTAAGAGTGAAAGAAAATTTTTGAATAAAAATTTTTTTGCTAATAATTTTTGTCTTAAAAACTGTCTCGACAATATATTTTTTATTTATAAAGAAAGAGTTTATGATATATTTAATAATGTTGCGCCAAATGCTATTTATTATAGAGTTGAAAATATATCTAAAAACTATAATATTTTTTATTATTAAAAGTTTAACTAGAACCAAATCAATAATCATTCGATCCAGCTATTTTTCAAATTTTGATTCCGACTTTTTTAATCTTCTCAATTCATATATTTTTATCAACAATTCTGTGTTTATAAGTAAGAATAATTTTTCTCATTCATTATTTAGACACTCATTAATACAATAACGTGAGTTTAAATTATTTAAACATTTTTTAATAAATTAATTAAACACAATGTTTAAAAAATAATTTAGTTCAAGAGCTATATTCGTTTATAACGGTATTGTTTATTTGAGAAATTATAAAATTAAATTTATTTATAAAATGTGACTGCTTCAGGGATGAGAGCTAAAGATGATGGAGCCGTTGTTTTATCACATAACTCTCGTAATTAATATCAATATTTCATATGACTATTATAATAGATTTAGTAGCATATAATTCAAATTTTGGGAAGTTAAAAATGGATAAATTATAATCAAATATAAGTTAGTTTAATGTAAATATTTTGAAATTAAGTAAATATATATTATTTAAAAAATTTTGTTATTTCTTAAGCAAGTTTTTGTGATATTTAAACATAATCATTAAAATTTTAACAATAATCATGCGAAATCTGGTGGAGTTTTTGCAATGAAGAGCTTTAATAGTAAAATATTTTTCATTATAATTCTTGAAACTTATAGATAAAAGATAAATTCATGGTTTTTTAAACAATACTTTTGATGGAAATTAAAACCTGAAACCCGTGATTAAAATACTTATAGATTTTTTATTTTTAGGTGATATTAGGGTTATTAAAGAATTAGTCTGATTTTCGAGGGAAATTTTATATTAGCAAAACTTAAAGCATATGTATGTTGAAAGATATTAAATATTTAAATCTATTGCTTAAGTTTAGATATTGAAAATGTCATACCAGTGCTAAATTATAGAGCAATTGCAAAGCTCCTTGACAAAATTGTCTATAAAACGGTATTAACTTTTATGATTTTAAAAAATAGGCTGTGTTTTAATATTCCATAGTTAAATATATTTATGATTAATTTCAGAGAGCTATTGAAAAATTACATAAAGTTCATATAGACATATGAAGCTGTATTCCACTTCAGTTCCTTCATTTATAAATATTGGTATGACCAGTACAATAAAATTGAAGTGTATGATTTAAAATAAAAAGTTGCCATTCAACAGTTTTTACTTATTATATGGAGATTCAGTTTTAAAAATACGATCAACATATCTTCAATTAAGCGAGAGTAGTATCTTGAGTTCTTAATTAAACCAAATAATTTTTTATAGTGAACGAGAGTTCAAACAATTTTAGCAAGTGTGAGTAGTTTAGGAAGTTCATGAAGAATTAAACAATAATCCTGATTATATTTTAACGTTACTTATAGTAAAATTAAAAGAAATTAAATTCTACTAGTGTAGAATCAAGATTAATATAGAAAAAATATTGCTGAACAATTTAATTCATAATCCTTTATAGAATATATTAATGAAGCAGCAAAATAGCTAGCAAAGGTAAAAAATATTGTAAGAATACATTCGAAAAGGGAAATAAATTAAAATTAATTTAATTATAAATCAAAATAATGGCAGTAAAATATGACTAATTTAAACGATATTTAGTTCATTCCAAAGAGAATTCAAAATTAGATGGACTTTATTGATGGTGGTACTATTTTATCTCATTCATGGAGTGAGATAATTTGAGTTAACTTATCTAAACTCATTAAATTATAACATCCCATTAAACTTCAGTTATCTTACTTCAGGATTCCTATCAAATTGAACCGTCAATAATATATTCAAACTGATTTTGAAATTTGTTTCAAATAAGTACCATTTTTATCTTGGTTTTAATCAAGTAAACTGTCACTCGTTATTATAACATTTTTCCCAATCAATTATAAATGAGAATACTTCAAATTTACTCACAATAATAAATAAAGCAATCACTATGCATAAATACTTTACAAAAATATTTAAGAATCTGCTTCGCTTAAATAAATGATTTAAAAATTTCTACAATAATATATATTTAAGACATTTTATAATTACGAGCAGTTATATATTTTCAAGCAAAATATGTTAAAATTCTCTAAGTTTATAGGCATAATTTAAAGTTTATAATTACAACTTCATTATAAAGGCAGTTTATTTTAATTAAAAAATTTGAAATTTCCTAATATTTTGTATATTATCAATATTAAAATAACATAAAACTTGCGATTTCTCTAACTCTAAATAAGACCTTAAAACTATATAACTAAAATCATCAGATTAATATAATTTTGGGTTATAAATACTGCAGAAATATAAGGAGGCTGCATATATTATGATAGATTTAAGCCAGTTATATACACTATTGCAATGTTTGATTGATATTGGGAATTAATAAAATATTATTTAAATCTTGCATTCTAAGAAAAATAATTTAATTCTAGAATTAATTACAAAATTAAATTTATTACCTTTTTAATAAATTAGATCATTATGATATTTATTGAAAAAATATTTTATCAATATATTCTTGCTTCCACTATTTTAGCAAAATTATAATTTGAATTTTGTAATTGTAAAATATTTATATGTTTTCACGACCATTTAAGTTTTAATTGTTTTGTATTTTAAATAATGACCTTATATATTTAATCTTTTACATTAACATTTTTTAAATTTTTAAATTAAAAATTGTATATTTTTAATAATAAATCTTTAATTTTAGATTTCAAATTATTAATATTGTAGTAATAATAATAGCTTTTCAACAAGCAACTATGCACCTTATGGATCTTAAAGAGCAAGTTATCCACTAGACTTAGAGTTAGTTAGCTGTGACAACTATTCTATTGCAAGTGGGCAACCCTATGAAGGAAAAATTATTGTAGAAGTTTTAGATGATTCTAGATAGAGAGTTACTACTAAAATGGACATGTAAGTTTAATTAAAAAAAATTACAATAATTATTGAATTCATAATTAATATTAATTTTATAAGAAATAATTAAATCTAAATTAATAAATTTATTTTTAATAGTTTTTTTTATAATTTATTTATTCGTCCTTAATTTTACTTACTAATTGAAAGATATTAATCACAGTATTAATTAATACTATATTAAAATATTACTTTTTGTGAAGACTTTTTTCATTATTAAATAAATAATTTCGATTATATTATTGGCTCTTTTAGTAATTGTGCTTTGTATCCATAAAATTCTTTTTTTAAAAAAATAAAATTAGCTTAATAAATTTCAAGTATTCTATCCATTTCATAAAAAACTAAAATTTATATTAAATTCTTAGATTAACTTTGTATATAGGCTTGTATATATTGCTCCTGTAAATCAAGAGGATCAAATAATTGGAAATATTGTTAATTTAGATGTATGTTAGCCATTTAATTTGTAAATTAATTATATTATATAAATTATTAATCTTTTTCATTTAAAATATTTGTCTTTAATTTTAAAAGTAGAGCTTACTATAACTCTTTATTAATGAATCTAATATAATAGTATAACATTAAAAGAAATTAAGCTTAATTATTTAGTAATCCTTTAATAATTCTTTGAATTTTATAATTAATATATTTTTCAGTAATAATATGGCAAGAGTTGAAAATGGTATAGCAATTTTGTAAAACTTTTCTTTTGTCTCAAAGCCGGGAAATAAAAATAGGAATTTCAAATTACGTTCGTCTTCTATAGATAATGAGTCAATAAAAGAAACTTACAAAATATTGATCAATAAATATATTAATTTTTTTGAGGAATTTTTGGCTAATGAATATTTTTCCTACTTTTTTATATACACTTCAATAAATTAAAAATATTGAACATGACTCTAAATATTGAAGAACTAAATGATGATTATGTGACTATGAATTTTAGAAATTGTGTTGAAGGAGAAGCTTAAATTAATAAATAGTAAGATCTATCAATTAATTTAACTTTATAGATGCGTAATTTGTGATGTGGGAACTTATTCCTTAAAGGAAAGCTCCTTTTCTTGTCATGACTGTCCTCCACATGCTGACTGTTTAGGTGGAACTCAGATTAGTGTTCATAAAGATTTTTGGAGATCATCGAATTCTTCTTATAATTTAATCAGATGCCTCTATCCTCATATTTGTACTGGAGGACTCATACCTCCAGACATTGATCCAACCAAAGATTTCCCTCTTTGTAAGCATGGGCATGGCGGGAATCTATGCTAAGTATGTGTGGAAAGTAATTTTAATAAAGAATTTTATATTATCTAGTATTTTCAATTTAATGATTTTAAATGGTCGGTAGTACACAAAAATAAACTCTAGCGATTGTGGAATTTGCCCAGATAATCTTGGAAATATATTAAAGCTTTTAGGTTTTCTCTTAGTCATAATTGCTGGTTTAGGACTGCTAATATTTGTAAACTTAAGACATCGTAAAGAGAGTGAGACAAGTGTTGTTTTGAGAATGATGCTAAGTTACATATAGATTTATACTTCTAGTACTTCTTTTAATTTGTAATGGCCTTCATATATGGAAAGTTACTTAGACTCAGTTCAACTCTTAGGATAAACTGCTGAAAGTTTTGTCTCTATAGATTGCTTGCTATTCAATATGGGAGCTTCTAGAAAATCTATACCTACAATATTTTTGAAAGTTGCATTTCTATCAATTACGCCCATTATTTTACTAGCATTGTTTTCAGCATTTTTCGTTTTAAAGAAGCGTTTTATTGGAGGATCTAAAAATTAGTTTAAAAGGCAATTAATTGTTTCTTTGCTAGTCATCATTTATACTTTACATCCAACAATTGTGAAATTCATAACCAATCTATTCGTTTGCTTAGATATTGAAAATAATTAATCTTGGCTTTTGGAAGATATGGATGTTTAGTGTTGGTAAGATTTGCATTTAAAATGGAGTGTACTTTTTGGTTTTCCGATTATAACTGTTTGGATGTTTGGAGTACCAATATGGGGTTTTAAGTATTTATATCTAAAAAGGAAATAGTTAAATGACATTATTGTCTTTGAAAGATACAGAATGATCTACTAAGGTCTAAAACCAAAATATTTCTATTGGGACTTTGTAAATGGGCTTATGAAGACTTTTATTACTTTCTTCGATATAATACTAAGCCTATACTCAGATTTGTTCAAATCTCTCGTTGTAATATCAATTTTCACAACTTATCTAAGAGTATAAGATAATATCAAACCTTATAAAAATCCAACATTGAACTAGCTAGAGTAGTACATGTATCAACTTATTTTAGTCACATTCCTTATGTCTCTAATATTCATTCAAAGTTAAATTGAGGGAGATATTTAATTAATAGCTTTCGTAGTTATTGTGATATTTAACTTAAGATTCTTGATCCTTTGGTTGATGTGCTTGCTTTTGACTTTTAGATATTCATGGACTCTGAAGATAGCATCTCTCTTAAGAAAATACATATTAAACAATGAAGAGAGAATTAAAAATACAAATTATCAAACATTAAGAACGACTTAAATGAAAACCCAAAGTCTACACAAAAAAAGAAAGGTACCTAGGACTATAAGTGAAATTAATAGCAACGAAATTTCACAAATAAATATTACAAATTTAATGCCAGAGATAAGAGATGCTGGATCATTCAAAGTTCTAAAATCAAAAAAGAAATAAGTCAAAGGTAAAAAAAGTAAAAATACTCCAGTTGTTATAAGATTTAATTCTAAAATTAGCCTATCTTCATAGATATTAAATAATGCAAATATATCTAACAGTCCTATAAGGACAGATACTTCATTAAAATATAAAAAATTATTAACTTTGAATGACTGTAGTACTTAAAGCAAAACAACTTAATTAAGAAAAAAATCATTATTTGGATAGAAAAATATTGAAAAATCAAATTCATAACAGATCCCTATCCCTTCTACCGATTTCACTTAGCTTAAATTGTTTTTAGTTTTTTGCAATTGTAAATATCATTTTTTAAGCAAAACAGAGAAGATGTGTATAAAGAACGACCAACGAGCGCTATAAGTGTAAATCAGCTTTTAAGATGGAATAAAAATACTCATGATAAAAGATTTGAAATTGATGATGGATACTTATAAGTACAATTTAATTTATTATTTAATTTATAAAGAACCAACTGTAAACGCCAAAACATCCAAATATAATATGAATTAAATTTTTAGTTGGAAATCGCTAAAGAAATAAAATTAATCATAAAAAGATATAAGAAAATGAACGTTTTAAATAAATTTAATATTGTAGTTAATAATTTACTTAATTTCTTTCTTTCAATTCTTGAATTTAATATTATGAAATTATTTTTATTTCTGGAATTAAACATTTTAAATAAATTATGATTTTAAATTAATTTATTTGTAGGTCGATAGAAAGTTAGTTTGCCAGTATGATATGTAGATAATAAAGTTATTAAACAAACAATTTTAAGGAGAAATAAGGCCGAAGGCTATCTTTCTCCTGCCTCCTTCTGGAAGCATAAAGTGTGATTACCGCTTAAATTTGCTGTTTTTAAAGTTCATTTCCTTTCATCGATGTAGCAAATCTGTATTTCCTTGCAGAACCATATTATACTAATTAACGGCATATATATTTTCGATGAGTATACTGTAGTCTTTACCAGATAACTCTGGAGAATATAGAGCTTTTTAGAAAGTCCAAATATTAACGAACCCTGATTTTAGGACATCCTATCCTATCAAAATTGATCATTCGACAGATCCAAACTTTGATTTTAAAAATAACTATTTTTTTAAAACATTTTTTAATTCAATCAGAAACTTAAATTTGTATTTATATTTCAATTTTTTGCAGTAAAAAAATATTTTAAATTACCATAATCCATTTAATTATCTACTTATTTCCATCATTATTTTAATTATTTTCCTTATTTACTCTAATAAGAAAAATTAATTTAAATTTTTTTTTTCATGTAAATGTGAGTTTTATATTGTTAAATATAATTACCTTTACAAAGTATTGAACATATAGAATTTTCGTATCATATCTTTATCAATTGCTGCTTTAGTTTTAAATAAGGAAATATGCTTTATTCTATTATGAAATAGCAAAAACTAGTGTAAAGAATATCTCAAGAATTCTTTCTAATTAACTCTTAAAACGATGTCTTTGAGTTATTAATATTATTAAATATATTCTCAGAATTATTCAAGAGGTTATAAACATTTCATTAATTATAATAAAAGAAGTTTCAAAGAAATAATCAGTTCATTATATTTTTGAGATTATTACTCTTAATTTAATTAATTACATTTTTAAATATAATTACCTTATTATTATATGTCTTTACTAAATTAGAAAAATTCAATAACTCGATTGAATTATTTATTGCTAGAGGATTTTACAAATTTAAGGAATCTAATCATATTTAGTAATCTAAATGTTAGCTATTTTTTTAGTTTTAGTTATTTAAAATGATTAAAACAGTTATTAACGATGAATAGGTTTTACTAATAAAAAATGAAATAGAAAGCTTTAAAAAAACAAGTGTTAATATTTAATAAATTCTCA
>ARYC01016913.1:0-10193 GCA_000711775.1 Oxytricha trifallax
ATTTTGGGAAGTTAAAAATGGATAAATTATAATCAAATATAAGTTAGTTTAATGTAAATATTTTGAAATTAAGTAAATATATATTATTTAAAAAATTTTGTTATTTCTTAAGCAAGTTTTTGTGATATT
Source organism: Oxytricha trifallax (assembly GCA_000711775.1). Taxonomy (NCBI): domain Eukaryota; phylum Ciliophora; class Spirotrichea; order Sporadotrichida; family Oxytrichidae; genus Oxytricha; species Oxytricha trifallax. Next base: position 130 of record ARYC01016913.1, read on the forward strand.
TAAACATAATCATTAAAATTTTAACAATAATCATGCGAAATCTGGTGGAGTTTTTGCAATGAAGAGCTTTAATAGTAAAATATTTTTCATTATAATTCTTGAAACTTATAGATAAAAGATAAATTCATGGTTTTTTAAACAATACTTTTGATGGAAATTAAAACCTGAAACCCGTGATTAAAATACTTATAGATTTTTTATTTTTAGGTGATATTAGGGTTATTAAAGAATTAGTCTGATTTTCGAGGGAAATTTTATATTAGCAAAACTTAAAGCATATGTATGTTGAAAGATATTAAATATTTAAATCTATTGCTTAAGTTTAGATATTGAAAATGTCATACCAGTGCTAAATTATAGAGCAATTGCAAAGCTCCTTGACAAAATTGTCTATAAAACGGTATTAACTTTTATGATTTTAAAAAATAGGCTGTGTTTTAATATTCCATAGTTAAATATATTTATGATTAATTTCAGAGAGCTATTGAAAAATTACATAAAGTTCATATAGACATATGAAGCTGTATTCCACTTCAGTTCCTTCATTTATAAATATTGGTATGACCAGTACAATAAAATTGAAGTGTATGATTTAAAATAAAAAGTTGCCATTCAACAGTTTTTACTTATTATATGGAGATTCAGTTTTAAAAATACGATCAACATATCTTCAATTAAGCGAGAGTAGTATCTTGAGTTCTTAATTAAACCAAATAATTTTTTATAGTGAACGAGAGTTCAAACAATTTTAGCAAGTGTGAGTAGTTTAGGAAGTTCATGAAGAATTAAACAATAATCCTGATTATATTTTAACGTTACTTATAGTAAAATTAAAAGAAATTAAATTCTACTAGTGTAGAATCAAGATTAATATAGAAAAAATATTGCTGAACAATTTAATTCATAATCCTTTATAGAATATATTAATGAAGCAGCAAAATAGCTAGCAAAGGTAAAAAATATTGTAAGAATACATTCGAAAAGGGAAATAAATTAAAATTAATTTAATTATAAATCAAAATAATGGCAGTAAAATATGACTAATTTAAACGATATTTAGTTCATTCCAAAGAGAATTCAAAATTAGATGGACTTTATTGATGGTGGTACTATTTTATCTCATTCATGGAGTGAGATAATTTGAGTTAACTTATCTAAACTCATTAAATTATAACATCCCATTAAACTTCAGTTATCTTACTTCAGGATTCCTATCAAATTGAACCGTCAATAATATATTCAAACTGATTTTGAAATTTGTTTCAAATAAGTACCATTTTTATCTTGGTTTTAATCAAGTAAACTGTCACTCGTTATTATAACATTTTTCCCAATCAATTATAAATGAGAATACTTCAAATTTACTCACAATAATAAATAAAGCAATCACTATGCATAAATACTTTACAAAAATATTTAAGAATCTGCTTCGCTTAAATAAATGATTTAAAAATTTCTACAATAATATATATTTAAGACATTTTATAATTACGAGCAGTTATATATTTTCAAGCAAAATATGTTAAAATTCTCTAAGTTTATAGGCATAATTTAAAGTTTATAATTACAACTTCATTATAAAGGCAGTTTATTTTAATTAAAAAATTTGAAATTTCCTAATATTTTGTATATTATCAATATTAAAATAACATAAAACTTGCGATTTCTCTAACTCTAAATAAGACCTTAAAACTATATAACTAAAATCATCAGATTAATATAATTTTGGGTTATAAATACTGCAGAAATATAAGGAGGCTGCATATATTATGATAGATTTAAGCCAGTTATATACACTATTGCAATGTTTGATTGATATTGGGAATTAATAAAATATTATTTAAATCTTGCATTCTAAGAAAAATAATTTAATTCTAGAATTAATTACAAAATTAAATTTATTACCTTTTTAATAAATTAGATCATTATGATATTTATTGAAAAAATATTTTATCAATATATTCTTGCTTCCACTATTTTAGCAAAATTATAATTTGAATTTTGTAATTGTAAAATATTTATATGTTTTCACGACCATTTAAGTTTTAATTGTTTTGTATTTTAAATAATGACCTTATATATTTAATCTTTTACATTAACATTTTTTAAATTTTTAAATTAAAAATTGTATATTTTTAATAATAAATCTTTAATTTTAGATTTCAAATTATTAATATTGTAGTAATAATAATAGCTTTTCAACAAGCAACTATGCACCTTATGGATCTTAAAGAGCAAGTTATCCACTAGACTTAGAGTTAGTTAGCTGTGACAACTATTCTATTGCAAGTGGGCAACCCTATGAAGGAAAAATTATTGTAGAAGTTTTAGATGATTCTAGATAGAGAGTTACTACTAAAATGGACATGTAAGTTTAATTAAAAAAAATTACAATAATTATTGAATTCATAATTAATATTAATTTTATAAGAAATAATTAAATCTAAATTAATAAATTTATTTTTAATAGTTTTTTTTATAATTTATTTATTCGTCCTTAATTTTACTTACTAATTGAAAGATATTAATCACAGTATTAATTAATACTATATTAAAATATTACTTTTTGTGAAGACTTTTTTCATTATTAAATAAATAATTTCGATTATATTATTGGCTCTTTTAGTAATTGTGCTTTGTATCCATAAAATTCTTTTTTTAAAAAAATAAAATTAGCTTAATAAATTTCAAGTATTCTATCCATTTCATAAAAAACTAAAATTTATATTAAATTCTTAGATTAACTTTGTATATAGGCTTGTATATATTGCTCCTGTAAATCAAGAGGATCAAATAATTGGAAATATTGTTAATTTAGATGTATGTTAGCCATTTAATTTGTAAATTAATTATATTATATAAATTATTAATCTTTTTCATTTAAAATATTTGTCTTTAATTTTAAAAGTAGAGCTTACTATAACTCTTTATTAATGAATCTAATATAATAGTATAACATTAAAAGAAATTAAGCTTAATTATTTAGTAATCCTTTAATAATTCTTTGAATTTTATAATTAATATATTTTTCAGTAATAATATGGCAAGAGTTGAAAATGGTATAGCAATTTTGTAAAACTTTTCTTTTGTCTCAAAGCCGGGAAATAAAAATAGGAATTTCAAATTACGTTCGTCTTCTATAGATAATGAGTCAATAAAAGAAACTTACAAAATATTGATCAATAAATATATTAATTTTTTTGAGGAATTTTTGGCTAATGAATATTTTTCCTACTTTTTTATATACACTTCAATAAATTAAAAATATTGAACATGACTCTAAATATTGAAGAACTAAATGATGATTATGTGACTATGAATTTTAGAAATTGTGTTGAAGGAGAAGCTTAAATTAATAAATAGTAAGATCTATCAATTAATTTAACTTTATAGATGCGTAATTTGTGATGTGGGAACTTATTCCTTAAAGGAAAGCTCCTTTTCTTGTCATGACTGTCCTCCACATGCTGACTGTTTAGGTGGAACTCAGATTAGTGTTCATAAAGATTTTTGGAGATCATCGAATTCTTCTTATAATTTAATCAGATGCCTCTATCCTCATATTTGTACTGGAGGACTCATACCTCCAGACATTGATCCAACCAAAGATTTCCCTCTTTGTAAGCATGGGCATGGCGGGAATCTATGCTAAGTATGTGTGGAAAGTAATTTTAATAAAGAATTTTATATTATCTAGTATTTTCAATTTAATGATTTTAAATGGTCGGTAGTACACAAAAATAAACTCTAGCGATTGTGGAATTTGCCCAGATAATCTTGGAAATATATTAAAGCTTTTAGGTTTTCTCTTAGTCATAATTGCTGGTTTAGGACTGCTAATATTTGTAAACTTAAGACATCGTAAAGAGAGTGAGACAAGTGTTGTTTTGAGAATGATGCTAAGTTACATATAGATTTATACTTCTAGTACTTCTTTTAATTTGTAATGGCCTTCATATATGGAAAGTTACTTAGACTCAGTTCAACTCTTAGGATAAACTGCTGAAAGTTTTGTCTCTATAGATTGCTTGCTATTCAATATGGGAGCTTCTAGAAAATCTATACCTACAATATTTTTGAAAGTTGCATTTCTATCAATTACGCCCATTATTTTACTAGCATTGTTTTCAGCATTTTTCGTTTTAAAGAAGCGTTTTATTGGAGGATCTAAAAATTAGTTTAAAAGGCAATTAATTGTTTCTTTGCTAGTCATCATTTATACTTTACATCCAACAATTGTGAAATTCATAACCAATCTATTCGTTTGCTTAGATATTGAAAATAATTAATCTTGGCTTTTGGAAGATATGGATGTTTAGTGTTGGTAAGATTTGCATTTAAAATGGAGTGTACTTTTTGGTTTTCCGATTATAACTGTTTGGATGTTTGGAGTACCAATATGGGGTTTTAAGTATTTATATCTAAAAAGGAAATAGTTAAATGACATTATTGTCTTTGAAAGATACAGAATGATCTACTAAGGTCTAAAACCAAAATATTTCTATTGGGACTTTGTAAATGGGCTTATGAAGACTTTTATTACTTTCTTCGATATAATACTAAGCCTATACTCAGATTTGTTCAAATCTCTCGTTGTAATATCAATTTTCACAACTTATCTAAGAGTATAAGATAATATCAAACCTTATAAAAATCCAACATTGAACTAGCTAGAGTAGTACATGTATCAACTTATTTTAGTCACATTCCTTATGTCTCTAATATTCATTCAAAGTTAAATTGAGGGAGATATTTAATTAATAGCTTTCGTAGTTATTGTGATATTTAACTTAAGATTCTTGATCCTTTGGTTGATGTGCTTGCTTTTGACTTTTAGATATTCATGGACTCTGAAGATAGCATCTCTCTTAAGAAAATACATATTAAACAATGAAGAGAGAATTAAAAATACAAATTATCAAACATTAAGAACGACTTAAATGAAAACCCAAAGTCTACACAAAAAAAGAAAGGTACCTAGGACTATAAGTGAAATTAATAGCAACGAAATTTCACAAATAAATATTACAAATTTAATGCCAGAGATAAGAGATGCTGGATCATTCAAAGTTCTAAAATCAAAAAAGAAATAAGTCAAAGGTAAAAAAAGTAAAAATACTCCAGTTGTTATAAGATTTAATTCTAAAATTAGCCTATCTTCATAGATATTAAATAATGCAAATATATCTAACAGTCCTATAAGGACAGATACTTCATTAAAATATAAAAAATTATTAACTTTGAATGACTGTAGTACTTAAAGCAAAACAACTTAATTAAGAAAAAAATCATTATTTGGATAGAAAAATATTGAAAAATCAAATTCATAACAGATCCCTATCCCTTCTACCGATTTCACTTAGCTTAAATTGTTTTTAGTTTTTTGCAATTGTAAATATCATTTTTTAAGCAAAACAGAGAAGATGTGTATAAAGAACGACCAACGAGCGCTATAAGTGTAAATCAGCTTTTAAGATGGAATAAAAATACTCATGATAAAAGATTTGAAATTGATGATGGATACTTATAAGTACAATTTAATTTATTATTTAATTTATAAAGAACCAACTGTAAACGCCAAAACATCCAAATATAATATGAATTAAATTTTTAGTTGGAAATCGCTAAAGAAATAAAATTAATCATAAAAAGATATAAGAAAATGAACGTTTTAAATAAATTTAATATTGTAGTTAATAATTTACTTAATTTCTTTCTTTCAATTCTTGAATTTAATATTATGAAATTATTTTTATTTCTGGAATTAAACATTTTAAATAAATTATGATTTTAAATTAATTTATTTGTAGGTCGATAGAAAGTTAGTTTGCCAGTATGATATGTAGATAATAAAGTTATTAAACAAACAATTTTAAGGAGAAATAAGGCCGAAGGCTATCTTTCTCCTGCCTCCTTCTGGAAGCATAAAGTGTGATTACCGCTTAAATTTGCTGTTTTTAAAGTTCATTTCCTTTCATCGATGTAGCAAATCTGTATTTCCTTGCAGAACCATATTATACTAATTAACGGCATATATATTTTCGATGAGTATACTGTAGTCTTTACCAGATAACTCTGGAGAATATAGAGCTTTTTAGAAAGTCCAAATATTAACGAACCCTGATTTTAGGACATCCTATCCTATCAAAATTGATCATTCGACAGATCCAAACTTTGATTTTAAAAATAACTATTTTTTTAAAACATTTTTTAATTCAATCAGAAACTTAAATTTGTATTTATATTTCAATTTTTTGCAGTAAAAAAATATTTTAAATTACCATAATCCATTTAATTATCTACTTATTTCCATCATTATTTTAATTATTTTCCTTATTTACTCTAATAAGAAAAATTAATTTAAATTTTTTTTTTCATGTAAATGTGAGTTTTATATTGTTAAATATAATTACCTTTACAAAGTATTGAACATATAGAATTTTCGTATCATATCTTTATCAATTGCTGCTTTAGTTTTAAATAAGGAAATATGCTTTATTCTATTATGAAATAGCAAAAACTAGTGTAAAGAATATCTCAAGAATTCTTTCTAATTAACTCTTAAAACGATGTCTTTGAGTTATTAATATTATTAAATATATTCTCAGAATTATTCAAGAGGTTATAAACATTTCATTAATTATAATAAAAGAAGTTTCAAAGAAATAATCAGTTCATTATATTTTTGAGATTATTACTCTTAATTTAATTAATTACATTTTTAAATATAATTACCTTATTATTATATGTCTTTACTAAATTAGAAAAATTCAATAACTCGATTGAATTATTTATTGCTAGAGGATTTTACAAATTTAAGGAATCTAATCATATTTAGTAATCTAAATGTTAGCTATTTTTTTAGTTTTAGTTATTTAAAATGATTAAAACAGTTATTAACGATGAATAGGTTTTACTAATAAAAAATGAAATAGAAAGCTTTAAAAAAACAAGTGTTAATATTTAATAAATTCTCAAGCAATATTAATATTAAGGCTTTATTTATTCCTTACATATATTCTTAAAAAATTTATTATATGTTAACATTTTTATAAATTTAAATTTTAACCATTCTTTATAAATTAACATGAGAAGACTTTTACCACAACATAGAATAGGACTATTACTTATTATTTCGATTCAGATCGCAATTATTAAAATTAAAAATATTCTATAGAGGGACATATAGATTTTACTTGGTAAAATTTAATTAATTACAATTGATATAAATATATGATTTATTTTTCATAATCAGACATTAATAGCTCAAAAATTTATTACTCTATAGAATGGCTTAAAGAGAATAATTTTTAATAGTTCATAATTTAAAGTCTTTAATTAATAGCATTATATAATGTAAAAGCTAATTTTAATTTGTTATGAATTTTATTTTATGTGATATTTTATTTACTCAAGTTAATTAATTATAGCAAGAAAAAACTATATTTTTTTACATACTAAAATATTTTAATATTTCTTTTCAACTGTTAGAAGGTAAAATAAGAATGCGGATTAATATTATGTTTAGGGGGATAGTAAGTCCAATATTAGGTGAATTTTTTTTCATTCCTTTATTTTGAAAAAAATTTACTCTTAGACCAAGTATTTTATAGTGAAATTATTTTATATTTGGATTTATATTAAAATATTTTGCATCGCAATTATTCAAACCTAAAATGTATGCTAATAGTATTAATACTTAGATTAACTTTATAAAATTTCAATATTAAATATATTTAATTTTATAATTTAAAGATATTAACTGTCTGGTATATGCAAAGGTAAGTTTTATTGAGAATTCCTTATGTTTAATATGTACAAAATAGTGAGAAGCTATTGTGACTTTTTCTTTTTTTGTTTTATTTTATAAAATCCATTTCTTTATACATATCAAATTTACCAAATATTTAAATAACTAGATTGTGATTAAACATGCATGACTTGCGTAAGCAGAGCTAATAATTGCACTTCTTGTGCTAACAGTCAAATGGTTTTGAGAGCTTACGATAATATCAGAGATAATTCTAATTGCAATTTTTGTCCTCAAAATTTAAAAATATTAAAGTTTATGAATTAATATCATATTTCTTTCTTAAAGATGGAAATTGCAATGGTAAAATATTACATTTATTTAGAATATTTTAGCCTGTGCTTAAAAATAAACTTATGAATTATATTTAATGAATTTATTAAAAGCTTGCGTTAACGAGGGCATTTGCATAAATGAAGACATTTGCGTCCCATAATGTTCATAAAATTAATTTCTTGACCTAAAAAGCTTAACATGTGTCGATTCTTGCAAAGTTGAAGAATCATTATAATACAATTTTTTAATCTAATTTAAATTATATAATTACAGCAATACAAGTTTATGCATACTTTATTAAGAATTTATTGCTATTATAAAGCCAAATTAAATTATAAAATACAATCTTTCTAAAAGGGGAGATTTAAATTCATATTATCTTTTTATAAAGTTGCTTGTTTTTAGCGTTAATGAGTAGACTCTAAGTAATTTTAAAAGTAATTATTTTATTTCTAAAATCATACAATCAATCAGTATTTTTTTGTGCATCTAAGTAAAAGTAGTTGACGTGAAAGTAAATGTCATGGTAATCTTAAAGATTAAAATTAAAAAATATCAGAACAATCCCTAATTTGTAAACATCCTGCCTAATTATAGAGTCAAAACCCCAAAACCCCTTAATGAGGTTTATAAGTGCTTTGATTTGTAGGAAATTTGTTAGGGGTTGGGGTTATTAATAGGTTTTAATGTGAAATTTATAGTAAATGTATTTAATTTAATCACTCAAAATGCACCTTACGATCATGTGGGAGAGGTCTGAAGTTTATCTTACTTAACCATAACTCTATCTACTCTATTGATATGTCTGATCTTGAGTTTGGTTGAATTATTATTTACTCTGCCATTTGTTTTATTGATTGAGATACTCTTGTTTTGTCAATAAATTGCTTTATTCTTTGTTTAGCATCCTTCTCACATCTTGTAGAGTAGTATTCATTGCGTGGCATATCGCACTCTATTATTATTGCTGCTAAAGCCCACACATCCCACTATAAGCCTCCATCTCTCCAGTCCTCTCTTTCTGGATAGTACCCTTGCGTTCCCATTACAGTTCCAAGCCTAGATACTTCCACTCTTTAAGCTCTGTTGAAATCGATTATTGCTACTCTGACAGGTGAGAAGTTTATCATTATATTTTCTGGCTTCAAATCTCTGTGAACAAACCCTAACTTATGAAGCTCTTTAATACCTTATACGGTCTAAGTCGCTATTTATCCAAGTTACTTATGATTCCTTTGATCTGTTATGAAATCTCTTAGGGTCATTTCATAGAGTGGAAGTCTGAAAGCAACATGATCCTTGGCAAGGAGAACAGCATCTAGCTTGATTAAGAAACTACACTCTTTAAACTTTGCTTGAGTGAATACTTGATACTCATTTGTAAACTCCATCTAATATTTATCATCACTTAAGAGATAGTTGAAGGGATACACCTTGTATGCGTATTGATGATCATTGATAACTTTCTTATCAAAGAAGTCTTCTAATATTAGGTAGCTTTAAAGAGAAGTATCTAAGTCAATTTAAGCAAGAACCGGTATTTTCTTGTATTGAATCTTGATCATAATTCTTGTTATTTCAGAAGTCAGTTGGTTGCGTGCCTTCCTAACGTAGTCTAACTCTCTTGCTTATTCAGGCACAACGACCTTAGAATTTTCCTCGCTTTTCTTTTGTTGAGAAGCTTCAGCTCAACTTCATGATTCTCAACTTCTATATCTTTCTTGTGAGCTTTTAATAAATGCTTTTTCAAGTCTCTTGTATGAGAGTATTGCTTATGGCACTCAAAGCAGTCATACTTTCCATCTATTTTATCATGCTTTAAGTATACAGTGGGCTTGGCTTCTCTATGCTCTTTCTTATGTCTGCACCAGCTTGATTTATGAGCAAAATCTCTCACACATAGCTCACAAAAATAGACGTCAGCTTCTTCAGTTTGTATAGGAATTTCATTAATACCTTTCTCCTCCTCTCTGTCTCC
>ARYC01016914.1:0-35714 GCA_000711775.1 Oxytricha trifallax
TGTGTCCGGAATTGTGTCCATTTTGGAATGGGTCCATGTAACAAACATCACTTTCTAGTTAATCATCTGAAGCTAGTAATTTATGTAAAAATGATTTCAACGCAGCCATAGTATGATTAACAGCAGTAGTTATTCAAACTCATTAACTTAACTCAAACCAAATAATCAAATAATTCCTTTAATCTAGGGTGCTACTCCGTAGGGGTGATAAACTTTAAGTGCTTCCGGGACTTTCGCAGGTTGAAAAAATCTAAAAATGCTGCTACTAGACTCTTAAATTTCTAAAGAAGGAAAGTAATATTATCTATCATTCCCAAACGTAGTAGTGCATCTAAGTGAATATAGAGAGGACTAGTTTGTTTATCAAAAAAGTAGTTTTTCCCAGAAATTCAAATTAATTAAAAGCCTAGAGTATTTCAATCCACTACATTTTATATCAAATTCACAAATTTTGAGAGGGGAATAAGGATTTAGAAAGTTTAAGGATAAAAGATTAGCATAAAATTATTTGGGTGTTTTGTCAAACAATTAAGCTTCAAAATATTGTTATAAAATTGTTATGTAAAAGTGAATGATATATTTCAAAGCACTATAGCATGATAAAAATATCTTCCAGCTAAGGCTTTGCCATAACTATAAAAAATGAACTAAGGAGCACTGAAAATGCAGGAGACTCTATATTCAAAACTTTTGATAATTCAAAGCAACTTAAGTAAGTAATCAAAAGCTCTCAAACTAGGACTTGGTTTGGCAATTATTCATCATAACCATTAAATAAATAACTTAAGGATTTTTTTTCTTGTTATTTTGCCAATATAAATTTTTGCAGAAAGTAAAATGATCTTGATTTTAGATGTTTATGATATAATCAAGAAAGTAAAGAAGCATTTGAAAGTTAAGAAATAATTGACAGCAATTGCTTTAATATAAATGGAGTAAAATCTAACACGAATTAAATTCGATAAGTAAGTCAGCATAAATCTCAGTAAAATCAATAACCTACTTCAAATCTTCTAGTTATAATTATTTTAAATATTTAAATTGATGGTCCTAGAAAAGATAATTCACCAACTCATATTTATAATTATTTACGACTAAACTACTGCCGACAACGGTTGTACGAAACCGTGATGCGGAAATCAAGGCGGCGCCTAAATAAAGCTTAGGGTGTTCTTGAGGCAAATTAAACTTCCAAGTCAAAGTGCAAATGCTAGTTAGTCGTTCAGATCTTTAAAAACAAATTAATCAATTACTTGCCGTATTCTGGTGGTGAAACGTGAGTGGGAGACATCAAGGGGCCTAAACAAAGCTTAGGGTGTACTCGAGGCAAAGTAACTTGGAGAGCCAGTGATCGCAGTTGCATAGTAGATTGATTAAAAACTTAAACGGTGATCGTTGCTTGTTTTTTAAACGATTAGACTTTTGCTATTTCTTTCTAAATCAAAAATACTCATCTTTTTTCCAAGGAGCAAGTCCCAAAGAAGAGAAGATATTGGCAGATCAATTAATCTATCATCACTGATACTCTTTGCCATCATAACTCCTGTCAATCTGAAAATCTCATAAATCTTTTAAATCTCTTCGGTTTTTATTTAATGAACGCTGATAAACCAGAACCCAACAATTGTTAATATTTTTTACTCCAGATTGATTATTTTTGACCATTCATTAGAAATTCTACGTTCTTAATATCATTTGAAATCAAGCAATAAAATCAGGTAAGACTAAAACTTTTTCCAGATTCTAAATTTTTATTTATTTACAAAAATACTCTCATAAATTTGCTTTTGATGTATCAGGTGATGAAATTATCAACGTTACAAACTTGGATCTTGTTTAATAACATCAAAGATATATAAATATTTCATTCAAGATTTAATTCTTCGAAAGAGCTTATACCAACCCAGTTACACTTTTAACTAGTAAATTTTTACTCTCTTTATCAGAACAAATAATTTAGACTAAAACTATGATCAACTCTTCATTACTAAATTCTTTGATGTTGAGATTCCAACTTGGGACAAATCATGCACAGTATCTGAAATTCAATTCAACATCACTTCCACTTTCTAACTTTCAATGAATAGACCAAATGGTGTTAGAGCTAACGGGATTTTCCAAATGGCAAATATTGACTATTAAATTCAAGAAATGTATTTCCCTCCTTACTCTAGAATCATACTACATTGGAAACCATAAATTTTCGGTAAGACAATAATCCTTAAGGATAATGCAGTTAAAAAAATTATCAGGGTTTAAGTTATCTCAATAAGACCCACCAACGAACTATACTAAAGCTTAGATTAAAATGCCATAATTGATGACTTTACTGATATTCTTACTGTTTAAAACAATGCTACATTAATTATTTTTTCAATTCACCCAATGCTAATTTGATGATATTGATCAAAATTAAAACTAATATCAAAGTCCAACTATCCTTAGATATTTAAACTTAAAATCAATCATAAGTATGTACTTATGTTTTATTTAGATCAATTAATATTATCAAGAGTTATGTAAATGCTAATGCTTTTAAGGCTCAGTTAATGCTTCTTTTGTTTTGGGTTTTTCTAGGTAATTTAACTTGAGTTCTTCAAAGTCGATTCTGAATCAGTTGGGTTATTTTTATGTTCTGTTAAATTACTGTTCCTTTGAATTAATTTGATCATTAACCTTGATTAAGCTGTAGCTTTTTGCTAATTATTATTTTAAGGGTATTTAATTCCTTATATTAAGTGGGTACTTTCTTGTTTCTTTAGATCTTAAAATTAAGCCAGGTTCTTAAGTTTTTTTCTTATATTAGATTCACGTTTTCTGAGTATCTGACTTTTTTTTTTATAATCATTACTGGACTTGAATTCTCTTAAAAAAATATTTAGTAGCAAAATATTCCCCAATATTTTATTCTTAAAATGAAAAAGTGTTCTCCAGATAAATTAATATAAAATAACGAAAGTGATTATCTAATCACCATTTTCCCAATTCAAACTCTTAATTTGAAATAAATCGCAGATCATAACTTTTTGTAACAAAAATCTATAAAGTTTTAAATTTTGGCTTAATTTTATTCATTTACAATCATTTTTAAAAACAGAAAAGCTTTAGAAAATTTTGATCAATTTTTAATTTTAACTTTTAAAATTAAATTAATTGGTCTTGATCCAAATTTCATGAGAAATAGAGATTTAAGAAGGGAATTTGAATTGATAAATGAAAATTACTGACGTGCATTTTTTTAAGTTATTAGCTAATCCTAAAATTCTGTAGGTTTTATTCATTTTGTACTTAAAGAAGCAATGTAATCAAAATACAAAAGTCAAACTTTTAGCATATATAGTTTAGAAAAGTAACTGCCTCAATAATTTATATAACATGTTTTTTTACTTAACTCTAGAAATTAAGAGGATTAATTGTGTAGGTTAAGTCTGTTGAAGAAAAATTAGATATAAGTAAGTAGAGCTTTTATTTTATTGATTATAAATTCTAAAGTTAGCTATGAATTAATATACTTTAGAAATGTAACTTAAAGCTATATTTATAATCAGGCCAATAATTAAAAAAAAATTAATAAAATCCCAAGAAATTCTCGTTAAAGTAATAATGAGTAGATATTGAATATAAATTTAAAGCTAATTAAAAATGAGAGACCAAAGAAATATAAAATACCCTCAAACAACAAGCTTCATCAGGCATCTTGACGGAGAGTCTAAGGATGCGTCTTATTCAGGAGTTTCTTGCTCACAGAATTCAATATTGAGCGACGAGTTTCTCATCACTAATACCCTGACTGAAATCAAGCCAAGCAAAGTTAAGGCTTAAGAGAAATCTATTGTTAAATGGACTCCTGTCGTGCTTGGTAAATTTTTCCCAAACGTTATTTAGTCAACAAAGTTTCACATACAATTCTGGATAACTGCTAAACAGTGGTGAAGTCCCTGTACAAATCTAGAAGCTTGCAGGTGGAGCAATTATAAAACTTCCTTAAGAAAAAATTCAAGAATATTTAGCCAGTAATGTTGATGTTTGTTACATATAAAATGATGATGAGCTTTGCAAATTCCTTGAAGCTTACCTTCAAAGTTTTTGACTTGCCAGAATCAGGAATAAACCAGTTATGAATAATTAAGGAAGCGACACAAGCTATAATATTACAGGAGGATGTAAAGTTGATGAGTAACGAGGAGCTCTTAGAGGCAGTCAAAATTTAATAGATGCACTCAACGAGACAATAAAATAAAAAGGCAAATCCTAGAAGTTAAGTAGCAATCCTTTTTTGAAGAAAAGAGAAGCTAAGCTCGCATGTAAGAAATTAGAGGTTATTAATCTATACTATAACGAGCAATTAAAACCTCGTCAAGTGGCTAAGAAATTGAAGATGGATGGGGATGTTGTATACAAGACTATCGAAAAGTTCAAGTACGAGGTCAAGCATAAGATTCTTGATCCTGAACCACAAAAGAAAGTGGGTAGAAAAGGGGTTTATGGGAACTAGCTCTTGCTTGATTCTATACAGGCCTACCTAGAACAGAACGGAATTTACGAAGTTACAGGATAGAAGCTTCATAATTATTTATTAAACCTGGCTCAAACAAAGCCAGAGTGTAAGCTACTTAAGGTGCCTTGCGTTACCACTCTTCAAAAGATTCTGTGAGATAAGTTCCATCTAAGATATGGGAAAACTCAGGCTGCTAATACAAAGTATAGAGACCCGAACTTCAATGAGAAGAGGCTCTGGATTAGCAGGTTGTTGGCTCAGTTCTTATATAAGGATGCAGTTATCATTTCAGTTGATGAGAGCAACTTCCGATCGGACTCGATGCCCTCAAAGTAATGGAGCTTCAACATTAAAGATATCATCGAGATTCTGCAAAATTACAGAAGCGATAAAAAAGGTTGCAAAATGATAGCATGATCCTCGCTAGCGATGACAAACTTTTGTATGGGAAAATGCTCCTCAAAATGGATCAAAGTTCTGATTCTTCATCTTCAAAATTCTCAGAGAGCTTACACCTGGAAAAAATCGAAAATGTTGGGGAATAATTAGAGAAGGTTTCAAATTCATTTGACTTAGGGTTTTCTAAAAATTGTAATTAAAAGGTTGGAAATATTAAAAGTGGAAAATTCGGTATGGCTAAGTCAATTTCGTAAGCAATTAGCAATTTTGCAATTAAAAGCTTTATAGGACCTAAGGTAAGATAGGGGTTTAAGAAATATCCTAGACGCCAAAGAATCATGTCAGCACTCCAATCTAAATTCATGGAGCGAAAGTTCTAAGGGGGTCAAAGTAGTCATCGAAAACAAGTAATTATAGTTAGAAAACCATTGAAAATACTAAGGTAATTATTAATGAATAATACATTTAGGGAAATCCATAACTGAAACCATAAAAAACAACTTCAGACCCCTTCAATGAAAACTCGGTTTGCATTTACAAAGGACCTCTCCCCGATATTAGAGGTCCCTGAGACCTCCAACTAGAAATTCAGCTTGACTAAAACTTTTCAGAGTTTCCGCATAAATAGTTCAGTGAAATCAGTAACGTCTGAAGACAATTCAGCTTCAAAAGTGAAGAGTGGTTTAACTCCTATTCTCGATAAAATATCAAAAATAAAACTGGAATCTTCGAGGAAGAAATCTGTTGACCTAGGTGCCGAAACCAAGTTGGAAAGTCGGTTTGCGGTCACTCCTAGGAAATTAAAACTCTCAAGTAGCTTCCACAAAGACTCATCGAACCCTGGGTCAGAGCAGGGAAACTTGCAGAGTGAAAAGGGCTCTTACTAAAAGCTTTGGCCCCAGCTATTTATAGACCCTCACTTGAAAAGCAATAAGGAATACTAGAGTGAGATGAAGCAGAACCTGGGACACTATGGGATGAAAGTGAGAGAGTTGTCAATTAAGAAAAGCTCAGCTAAGAGATAGCAATTCTCAATGTCTTATATTGCTGCGATTTCCTAGGATAAAATTATCTCCAGTCAAGTGATAGAAGGAGCTTTTGACTCAGTTCTCTTTGAAAACTTTATCTACCATACCTTACGCAGTGTAAGAACTGACAAAGAACTACACTCGAAGAAAGTGGTCCTGCTGATGGACAACGCAGTCATTCATAAATATTCAGAGATGTTAGCCACAGCCAGAAAGTTTAAAGTGAATGTGCTCTTCAACGCCGAATACTCGCCTTGGCGCAATCCAATTGAGCAGTTATTCTCCTTTACAAAGAAGGAGATGAAGATGGACACTATTCAGAACAAGTAAGTTTTAATGGGCTTTACACTTTTAGGCAGCAATTAGTGAAGAGGGTTGCAGAAATCGTTCAGAATTTAAGAAAAGAAGACATCCAGGAGATGTGGGCATTCAGTATCAAGAAGTGGATTCACACTCTTCGGTTCGGTTTTGTGTGATGAAGTTTGTTTCATAGCTGAAGTAGTGTATAAAACCTGTTTCCACTTACAATTTCCCCTGGCATATCAGTTTTAAATTCATCGCAGATTATTATAATTAATAACACTATTTATATTTTACTTAAAAATGTCCTAATTCACTCTTTACAACACTCAATTCTAAAATACTGCTACTATTTCACATTTGCACTCTTAAAATAGCCACTTCCTTCGCGATTCTACTTAGTTACATTTCCTTTATATTATCGCAATCATGCATGAATGCCATATTTCGGCAAAACTTCCAAACTTTAATGGAGTTACCCTACTTTCAAGCCCCTTTTCGATAAATGAGAGAGGTTTTAATGAAAAAGTCCCTATTTTGCCCTAAACTACGCAAATCTCTGAAATCGCTAATTTAGCAAATCTCCCAACTTCCCTAATTATAAAGACCCCTAAATTTGAGATGTATCAATTTTTACAAATACATATATAAATTTGACCAGCCCCCTAAATTTTTTGACCAACTACTAATAAAAAAATGACACATAGCAACAAAAAAACAGGGGTTTTGAAATTGAGGGGATTTGGGGTTTACGCATTTTTCCATTGGTCTAATTATATTATTTATTTAATTTTAATTTTATTTTCACAATTTCCTGATTCAATTCTATTTTAGCAATAATACCCTCAAACAACAAATTCAACAGCATTCTTCTGAAGAGTCTAAGGATGCGTCTTATTCAGGAGTTTCTTGCTCACAGAATTCAATATTGAGCGACGAGTTTCTCATCACTAATGTCCTGACTGAAATCAAGCCAAGCAAAGTTAAGGCTCAAGAGAAAACAATCGTGAAATGGACTCCTGTTATGCTAGGTAAAGTATTCCCAAACGTTATTTAGTCAACAAAGTTCACATACAATTCTGGATAACTGCTAAACAGTGGTGAAGTCCCTGTACAAATCTAGAAGCTTGCAGGTGGAGCAATTATAAAACTTCCTTAAGAAAAAATTCAAGAATATTTAGCCAGTAATGTTGATGTTTGTTACATATAAAATGATGATGAGCTTTGCAAATTCCTTGAAGCTTACCTTCAAAGTTTTTGACTTGCCAGAATCAGGAATAAACCAGTTATGAATAATTAAGGAAGCGACACAAGCTATAATATTACAGGAGGATGTAAAGTTGATGAGTAACGAGGAGCTCTTAGAGGCAGTCAAAAATTAATAGATGCACTCAACGAGACAATGAAATAAAAAGGCAAATCCTAGAAGTTAATTAGCAATCCTTATTTGAAGAAAAGAGAAGCTAAGCTCGCATGTAAGAAATTAGAGGTTATTAATCTATACTATAACGAACAATTAAAGCCTCGTCAAGTGGCTAAGAATTGAGGATGGATGTGGATGTTGTATATAAGACTATCGAAAAGTTTAAGTACGAGGTCAAGCATAAGATTCTTGATCCTGAACCACAAAAGAAAGTGGGTAGAAAAGGGCTTTGTGGGAACTAGCTCTTGCTTGATTCTATACAGGCCTACCTAGAACAGAACGGAATTTACGAAGTTACAGGATAGAAGCTTCATAATTATTTATTAAACCTGGCTCAAACAAAGCCAGAGTGTAAGCTACTTAAGGTGCCTTGCGTTACCACTCTTCAAAAGATTCTGTGAGATAAGTTCCATCTAAGATATGGGAAAACTCAGGCTGCTAATACAAAGTATAGAGACCCGAACTTCAATAAGAAGAGGCTCTGGATTAGCAGGTTGTTGGCTCAGTTCTTATATGAGGATGCAGTTATTATTTCAGTTGATGAGAGCAACTTCCGATCGGACTCGATGCCCTCAAAGTAATGGAGCTTCAACATTAAAGATATGCATCGAGATTCTGCAAAATTACAGAAGCGATAAAAAAGGTTGCAAAATGATAGCATGATCCTCGCTAGCGATGACAAACTTTTGTATGGGAAAATGCTCCTCAAAATGGATCAAAGTTCTGATTCTTCATCTTCAAAATTCTCAGAGAGCTTACACCTGGAAAAAATCGAAAATGTTGGGGAATAATTAGAGAAGGTTTCAAATTCATTTGACTTAGGGTTTTCTTAAAATTGTAATTAAAAGGTTGGAAAAATTAAAAGTGGAAAATTCGGTATGGCTAAGTCAATTTCGTAAGCAATTAGCAATTTTGCAATTAAAAGCTTTATAGGACCTAAGGTAAGATAGGGGTTTAAGAAATATCCTAGACGCCAAAGAATCATGTCAGCACTCCAATCTAAATTCATGGAGCGAAAGTTCTAAGGGGGTCAAAGTAGTCATCGAAAACCAGTAATTATAGTTAGAAAACCATTGAAAATACTAAGGTAATTATTAATGAATAATACATTTAGGGAAATCCATAACTGAAACCATAAAAAAAGCAAATTCAGACCCCTTCAATAAAAACTCGGCTTGCATTTACAAAGGACCTCTCCCCGATATTAGAGGTCCCTGAGACCTCCAACTAGAAATTCAGCTTGACTAAAACTTTTCAGAGTTTCCGCATAAATAGTTCAGTGAAATCAGTGGCGTCTGAAGAAAATTCAGCTTCAAAAGTGAAGAGTGGTTTAACTCCTATTCTCGATAAAATATCAAAACTAAAACTAGAATCTTCGAGGAAGAAATCTGTTGACCTAGGTGCCGAAACCAAGTTGGAAAGTCGGTTTGCGGTCACTCCTAGGAAATTAAAACTCTCAAGTAGCTTCCACAAAGACTCATCGAACCCTGGGTCAGAGCAGGGAAACTTGCAGAGTGAAAGGGGCTCTTACTAAAAGCTTTGGCCCCAGCTATTTATAGACCCTCACTTGAAAAGCATTAAGGAATACTAGAGTGAGATGAAGCAGAACCTGGGACACTATGGGATGAAAGTGAGAGAGTTGTCAATTAAGAAAAGCTCAGCTAAGAGATAGCAATTCTCAATGTCTTATATTGCTGCGATTTCCTAGGATAAAATTATCTCCAGTCAAGTGATAGAAGGAGCTTTTGACTCAGTTCTCTTTGAAAACTTTATCTACCATACCTTACGCAGTGTAAGAACTGACAAAGAACTACACTCGAAGAAAGTGGTCCTGCTGATGGACAACGCAGTCATTCATAAATATTCAGAGATGTTAGCCACAGCCAGAAAGTTCAAAGTGAATGTGCTCTTCAACGCCGAATACTCGCCTTTGCTCAATCCAATTGAGCAGTTATTCTCCTTTGCAAAGAAGGAGATGAAGATGGACACTATTTAGAACAAGTAAGTTTTAATGGGCTTTACACTTTTAGCAAGCAATTGGTGAAGAGGGTAGCGGAAATCGTTCAGAATTTAAGAAAAGAAGACATCCAGGGGATGTGGGCATTCAGTATCAAGAAGTGGATTCACACTCTTCGGTTCGGTTTTGTGTGATGATGTTTGTTTCATAGCTGAAGTAGTGTATAAAACCTGTTTCCATTTACTATTTCCCCTGTCATATCAGTTTTAAATTCATCGCAGATTATTATAATTAATAACACTATTTTATATTTTACTTAAAAATGTCCTAATTCACTCTTTACAACACTCAATTCTAAAATACTGCTTCTATTTCACATTTGCACTCTTAAAATAGCCACTTCCTTCGCGATTCTACTTAGTTACATTTGCCTTTATATTATCGCAATCATGCATGAATGCCATATTTCGGCAAAACTTCCAAATTTTAATGGAGTTACCTTACTTTCAAGCCCCTTTTCGGTAAATGAGAGAGGTTTTTATGAAAAAGTCCCTATTTTGCTCTAAACTACGCAAGTCTCTGAAATCGCTAATTTCGAATCTCCCAACTTCCCTAATTATAAAGACCCCTAAATTTGAGATGTATCAATTTTTACAAATACATACATAATTTTGACCAGCCCCCTAAATATTTTGACCAACTACTAATAAAAAAATGACACATAGCAACAAAAAAACAGGGGTTTTGAAATTGAGGGGATTTGGGGTTTACGCATTTTTCCATTGGTCTAATTATATTATTTAATTAATTTTAATTTTATTTTCACAATTTCCCGATTCAATTCTATTTTAGCAATATTAGTAATTTATATATTAAAATGGCTATGGGATCAAACACGCCCCCCCCATAATGTATATTTTTCTTTTTCTAGTCTGATAGAGTTTTTAACGCTGAGTAATAGTAACAGATAAACTACGAGTGTGCGATCAATAGTTTTCGAGATATGACCCCATATAAGTTCACATTTTATATATAAAATTATAGTAAAAATTATTAAAAAATTTCAAATTTTTCATAAAAATCTAATTTTTCCTTAAAATATGAATTTAGAGGATTTAATGAAAATTTAAAGAATTTATTAAATTTATCAAAATAATTTATTATGATATTATTTTGATAAATTTAATAAATTCTTTAAATTTTCATTTAATCCTCTAAATTCATATTTTAAGGAAAAATTAGATTTTTATGAAAAATTGGAAATTTTTTAATAATTTTTACTATAATTTTATATATAAAATGTGAACTTATATGGGGTCATATCTCGAAAACTATTGATCGCACACTCGTAGTTTATCTGCTACTATTACTCAGCGTTAAAAACTCTATCAGACTAGAAAAAGAAAAATATACATTATGGGGGGGGCGTGTTTGATCCCATAGATATTAAAATAAACATAAGCAAATAATAAGTTGAACTTAAAACATAATGAAGCAATTTTAAAGATTTAATTATGAAATATTTATATAGATTATTTCAAATAAAAAATTATGTAAAAAATAAAATCAATCAATATATTAAAAATATCAAATAAAATCCTTAGAGAGCACATATTTTAATTTTGACGGTAATATATTCTAATTTTATAATTTTGAATCAGCATCAAATTTATAATATATTTATAATTATAATATAATATTTAATAAAATTCAATAATTATAAGTCAAATACATTATTCATATAATTAATTAATTTATATATATTATTTAATGATTTATTAATAATATTCATATTTTGATTTATTATCATATTTTGTCTTCGTTTTACAATTCCAGCATTGGTTATTGAAATAAAAACGCTTAATAAACTGTTAATTTATAGCGAATTTTCTAAATAAATTCAAAAAATAGTTTTAAAATAAATAAATAATTAAAATATATAAATATATAGGACTTTGTCGAATTATATAATTAAAGTTTTTATATATTTAGTTCATTATATTAATTTATTGTATTTAATTATTAGTTTATTAATACATTTTTAAAAACTCAAACAATAAATTATACTTAATTATTATAAATATAAATTTAATAAATATTTAATAAATTTAATTGTAGTTAAAAACCCAATAAGTCTTAGGGTTTTTACCTGAACTACAAGCACTCATCAAGGTAATACGCAACAATGATATAAATTAAAATTAAATGTTAAATATTCATATTTTGTTAAATATTAAATTGCTGTGAGTATTTTAAAAATGAATGAACTTAAATTTATTTAATAAAAAACTAATTACCAATACTTATTAAAATTCAAGAACTATGTTTTTTATTTAATTTTTTAATTAAATATAAAACATGTTTCTCTACTAATGATGAATTATAGCGCTTTTTCGTGGTTCCTTTAGATAGTTTTATGATGTGGGAAATCAGTCTTCAATAATTATGAGTAAAGAATTAAAGGAATGCACAAAGATATTATTTAGTACTCTGTGATAATAAAGTTGCCTCAAAGTAAAATAGTGGAAAATTCTTTGTGTATTGAATTTTTATTGAAAAATTATACTAATTATTATCCATTTAGTTAAAAATATATTTTTGGAATATTATAGTTTTTCTTCTTTTATTATTTTTTCATTTATTATAACAAAATATTTGAAATAATATGATCTGTTCTTCATCTTAAGGCATAAACAAAGTTTATTATAGGGAAATTTTTAAAAAATATATGAAATAAAAACGGTGAATATGGAAAATATGTTTTATTTGTTGCAAAAATTAATATTTGGAATAATAGAATTTTTAATAAAATCTTGTGCTTTAGTTATTTAATAAATGTAATTAATTTTATTTTATCTTTAATATTTTTTTAAAAAAACTACGATGCTATTTTGAAAAATATTAGAATTATAATATGTTTTATAAAAACTAGAGAAGAGAATGCATAGATTCATGTTTTAATTAATAGAAATTATTGGTTTTAATCGTAATACTTATATAACTATTAATTATAGTGATGAAATGTTTTAATTTATTTAAAATTATGATTAATTATACTCTAAATATATAATAATTTGTTAACAATAATGAGTAAACAACGATAATAAAAATAATGATAAATTTTATTTATAATATTTAATACAATTAAATAGTTTATCATTTTACTTTTAAAAAATATTTTATATTATTATTTTAATGATTTACCGGGAAATATTTATATATATTATAAACATAAAACAACTAAGAAAAAGATTTATCATAGGTTTTGTTTTATGCATTTTTTAAAGTCTATATATATATATATTATATTTATTTTTATATTTCAATCAAAGTTATTATTATTTTTATTTTCAACTTCTCATTATATTATCATAATTTATCTTTAAAAAAATTAATGATAATGACAAGATGATATTGCTTAAAAGTTCGCATAAATAAAAATAAAAATTTATAAATAAAAAATTATATATCAATTATTAAATTATATAATTATTCATAATATAAATTAAAATATGTTTATAGTGTATTTAATTATATATCTTCAAAAATCGTTAACAGATATACAAAATATAAATTTAATTAAAAATAATTTAAATATAGGTATATTTGATTGTTAGTTTATAGGTTTTTATATAATTTTAAATATAATATTGAAGCAATGGTTAAACATTAATTAATATAAAATTAAGATTTTATCAGTATGGATATTTTGTGCATTTATACAAATTTTAAAATTTTAATGGCAGTTCTCTTCTAATTATGGAAATTATATCAATCAGAATTTAGATTGTTAATTATATAATGATTATAAAGTATATCAAATTTATTAAAATATAGATTTAAATTATATTTATATTGTTTAAAATTTCATACAGGTAATCAAGCGTATTTGACTCTATATCTAATAATTATAAAATATTGAACATTTTTTAGAACAGATAAGTTAAATGTCAATTTGTATAAATACATATTTAAATTGAAACTTAATATATATATATCATGTTGTTTATAGTTAATATATTATCTTGTATATCAATAACAATATCTATACGCTTCATTTAATTTATAGAATAAATTATTGATATTTATTAGTATATTATTTAAATAAATTGATTCAATTTATTTGTTTTAATAATTAAGATTATCAATTAAAAATTAATAATTATACAGCAAAAATTAAGATTACATGATTTTTTTGCAAATATTTTTTATCTCTTCTCGTATTCGAAATAATATTTAACATTGCGTATAAATTATACTTATATTGAAGCTAATGGATTTATTATTTTAGTTAATTGATGTTGTAAATTCAAGAAATTAGTTAAAAAATTGGAAATTTAAACTAATTCTAATAAATTTAGTTTAATATTGTATTTTTCTTAAAACTAATTACATGTAAATTTATTAATAAAAGTTTTATAAAATATTTTTTATTTGTTTGCAAAATAATAAAACAAAAGATGTATAAATATAACATTAATTATTTTAAATTAGTGCAAGTCATTTTTTATAAGAAATTTATTTAATTTAGCAAAATTTGAGATTGAAAATACTAAATTAAATTATTTATGGTAATTAGAGACTGAAAATATATAATTTAAAAATATTGTAAAGAAAATGAATGAATAAAAATTATATTATAAAATGAATAAATGTCAAAATTGATTTCCAAATTGGTAAATAATGAGCTAAAAAGGTGCTTTTATGATATAGTATATTTTAGATTAAAAGTATTAATTAAACCTATTACAATAGCTATGATCTTCTGTTAAAATAACAAAAATGCAGAAACAATGATTTTAAATTATATCAAAATAAAAATAGTTAAATAATAAATATTGTCTATTATAAATCATTAGGCTTTTATATAGTGATAATAATTATATTTTAAACTGTATCAGTTATGTTTATATTTCCAAATTTAAAAAATTTTATATTTAGATTGATTAAAAATAATGATTTTAATATATTTAAGTTCGATTAATCATAAATTCTGTTTAAAAAGTATGAATATTATCTTTCATTATGATCTACTAATCCATTCAAAGAGATATTTATTTATTTTTTTACGTTTTAATTAGTTCTATTTATCGAAATAATTAATTTTTTTAGAAAAAATTAAGCTTCATTATTTATTTATTTATTTCATTAATACTTAAGAAGATATCCAAGTAATTATTTTTAAGGTTTGGTGTTTTATATTAACATAAACAATTGTGAAAAAAGAAAATTAAGATAATATAGAATATTAAAATTGCCAAAGTTTCATTTTGAAATTAAGAATACTTAACTAAAATTTATAAATATATTATTAATGCCTTATGCCAGAAGTCCTTTTTTCAAAATAAATTTATATCTTATGAGTATATATTAAAAATTATTATGATATATTTGCAGTGAACCCAATTATTAACGAAATATGAAAATTAATTACATAACAAATTATAAATAATTTGTTATATAATTACTAAAATAAATATAGAGATTTTGGGGGGGGGGGCATATCTGAACCAAGCCGACACTATCCGAACCAAATGTATTTCTTAATTGTTTAAATAAGTTGGCATTGCTTTTGGTCCAATTATACATATAAATCAGTGATTTTTCATTAATGTATAACTTACAATAAATGATAGGACTGAGAATACTTATTTTTAATTAAACATATTATTTTCCTATTTTTCTCTTGTAAGATACCAATTGACAAAAAATTAAATTAGTTATATAATCTAAAATTATAAAATTTTGAATAAATTAATTATGCAAAAAATAATAAAATAAATGCAATTTAATGACTCATTTTATGTGTTTTTACTGTTTAAAATAATCCTAGTTATCAAAAATAGTTTATTCGTGTTTTCCAATCATATTTTGACTTAAAGGAAGTATGCAAAAAAATTTACACAATAATAAAATGAATAAGGTTCAGATAATATAGCTTTGTTTCAGATAAGTCCACCCAAAAAGATTATTATATAAATAATCAAGATTTAAAAATATTATCTTATTTATAATTAACCCAATATTAATATGTAATTAATAATATATTTAATTTTAAGACACAATATAAATTCTTTTGAATTAGTTTAATTTTTATTTTATTAATTATGATAAATAATAAGAAAAATAGATGATTATAAGAATTTGATTAAGATTAATAAGAGTACTTTTAATGGCGACGCTGGTGGAGCAGTTTCACTCACTAAATATGTAAGTTACAAAAAAGATATCTAAAATTTTTATTTTTTAGAGGTCCTACTTGGTAAGAAGAGTGACTGACTTTAGCTAAGACTCCGCAAAGAAACAGAAAGGAACAGGAAAGGCGTGATGATAATTAGTAATGGTGATATGTATTGTGGTGAATATAAGAATGGCAAAGCTGTTGAGTTGCTTCTCTTCCATTTTATTTTAAAAGTATTCTTATTAATCTTAATCAAATTCTTATAATCATCTATTTTTCTTATTATTTATCATAAATGACTTTAAGAAGTTCACATTACAAACAATCCTGGAAGGCCATATCTGGAAGATTAATTAATTAATTTTAACTTCCTGAATTTTTTATTAATTAAATTCCTCTTTTTTATGCATAAAATAATTAATAAATAACATTTAATTTTTATTTTGATTACAAATGCTTTCAAGCATAAATCAAGATAAACTGAAGACCTTAATTTGTTTAAGATATCCAATAAAATGGAAAATTCAAGGATAATAAAAAATTAAAAATAATAAATATTTTATTTAGCTTAAACATTTTTTAATTTTAATGCTTTATTATCCTTATTAGTTTATTTCTGCTCAAGGTAATATCTTAACAATTATTTTTTTATTAATAATTGATTTCAAAATGACTTAATATATAATCTAACTAAGTTAAAAAATGATAAAAATTTAATAATATTTTATTATTTTTGTTTAATGATATAGTAGCATTATTTAATTTAGGAGTGAATTTTTCTGCCCAATTTTATGATAAATAATCAATTTTAAGGGAAGTTTTCTGGAAGTAATTTTTAAAAAATTACTTTGTTAGTTATTCTTTCCTTCAACAGATTTAAATTATACTAAGTGAATAAACTTACATAAGATTTAAAGATATTAGCTTCTATTATTTGAATTTTAAGCATTTATATTTTCATATATTAATTTACCTCTTAATATTTATTTTAATTTTTGGTAAAATTATTATTTTTTCGATCCTTTTGTTCAAAATTATATTCTAAACAACTACTTTCACTTTATTTAAAAAATGATAAAGATGTATAAAATTGCATCTAAATAATAAATAAATTAATGAAAAGATTTGTAATTTAATAATATTATTAAATGCTTAAAATGAAAACTAATGCCAAATAGCAGTGTATTACTCAAAATTTATAAAATGCAATAAAATCTTTTTCATTTAATAAATTTTAAGGAGTTAAATCTTAAAGAACAAAAATAGGCTTGATTGGGACTGTAATGAGAAGCACAATTATTTAATTGATTATTACTATTAATTAAAGTGAATAAAAATAATTACATGCGAATGTAAATAATATAAAAAATAAGCTTTCTAATTAATATTTTTTTAATTATTTTAATTTATTTTCTGTGTATTATTTCATTTTTTAATATATTATTAATATTAAATATTTTATTTTTAACATTAATTATACTAAGAGAACGGTCAACATTCTAAATATAAAAAGAAATTTAAGATATAAATAAAATAAAATAGTTTTGATATTTATTTTATTATAACAATTTTTATATTAATTATTATAATATTTTTATAAAATATTAACAATTATTACACATTGAATTATATTTTATAATCTATATAGTACTTTTGTTTAATAATATTTCGATAATTAATTTCATAATTTTTTAATTAAATTCGAATTTTTAATAAAAATAACTATATTAATTTATATAAATTGAACATAGCTCACCCATTAAATTATAACTGACTTAAGGTTAGGGATGAATTTGATGCTTTGCTTTCTTCTAATCAAACAAAAAATATAAATGTTATTCAAAATCTTTATTTTTTAAATTTATAATTAATAAATTATAATAAATTTATTTATTTATAATTAATATATAATTAAAAAAATATGCAGTCAGGCATTACAAAGAATTAGGCAAAAAAATAAAGTAATATATTATAAAATCAAGAGTCGCTTTCCAAGATAACTAAGATTTCCACAACATAAAAAAAATATATATTTATTATTTATATAAAGATTATCTTAGCTAGTAATAAATTCTAAATTAATCATATATATATATATATATATATATCATCATTAATTATATATTTTAAATCCATAAATAAAGTGTAAAAAGAAGTATAATTGATCATAAACAATTATACATTTGTTGACAAGATATCCCCTATTAGAATTAATGCAAATTTTAGCATGTGAAGAAAATTAAATGTTTTAAACTTAACTGTAATAAACTATTCAATTTTCCTATATGATTTGAAAATTCAAATCAAACTAAGCGTAATACTTTTAACTTTTGCTCTATTAATAAATTATATTTAATCAAAATTCATCCCTTTGCAAATACAAACCACTATTAAGCGAGTATAATCGAAATGAGGAGATCGTTATAAAGAAATAAAAAATGCAATGAATTAAGATTATGATCATTTCAGAGTATACTAATGTTTTTTACAACTGTAGAGATTATGAATTAAGATCAACTATTTTAATTATCAACTTAATATTACTAATAAAACATGGGAAATTCTAATTATTTATTTTTTACACTATTCCTGATTAGTTTGTATTTTAGCGCAGTCTCAGCGATGTATCTTTAGTAGTCTCCAACTTTTTTCTTAAATTTTTCTTAAATATCTTCACTATATCTTCAGGGTATCTTCATTGTATCTTCCTCATCAAAAAATATTAAAATTAGTAGCAATAATAGCAATAGTAACAATAACAACAACAATAATAACAGTAATTAAATCAAAATCAAGCATTATTATGAGTCTAGTTAAAATTCCAAAGAATTTTAAAATTTAAAATTCATCGATTTTTCATGGTTTTCATCAACATATTCTTCATTGTCATCTTCATCATTAGGTTTTTAAACTAACAATTTTAGAAAATTTGGATTTTTTAGAAAAAATCCCAGACTCATAATAATGCTTGATTTTGATTTAATTACTGTTATTATTGTTGTTGTTATTGTTACTATTGCTATTATTGCTACTAATTTTAATATTTTTTGAGGAAGATACAATGAAGATACCCTGAAGATATAGTGAAGATATTTAAGAAAAATTTAAGAAAAAAGTTGGAGACTACTAAAGATACATCGCTGAGACTGCGCTAAAATACAAACTAATCAGGAATAGTGTAAAAAATAAATAATTAGAATTTCCCATGTTTTATTAGTAATATTAAGTTGATAATTAAAATAGTTGATCTTAATTCATAATCTCTACAGTTGTAAAAACATTAGTATACTCTGAAATGATCATAATCTTAATTCATTGCATTTTTTATTTCTTTATAACGATCTCCTCATTTCGATTATACTCGCTTAATATATTTGTTTATTCAATCAACCTTTCAAATTTATTATTTATTGTCTAAATTTTTGATTATTTTTAAAAGAAAACCTTTAATAAAATGTTCTCTTTATTATTTAAATTATAAATAGCTCAATAATGAAAATAATAAATCATAAAATTCCGATTTATATTTAATTGAAATAAAATAAATACTAAAATATTATAAATTAAAAAGTTAACTATTAAATTGAATATTATACTAAAATATAATAGGCTTTTTCAGATAAATAATCAACATCATTTATAAATGGGCTAGGACACCATACTAATCATTCTTCAATCGAGGTACTTATCATGAGATGGTCTACCTTTTATTCCAGAGATTGAACTTGTCAGTCACTTACTTGCCAAACTTTTTCTCTATGCAACATAATTCATCATCACCAAGTTCTATCTGGCCAAGTCTAATTAAACAGAAGGCTATTGTTTAATTTATTAAGGTGGATTTAGAAGCTTGGATATATATTTTTAAGTTATTTTGAATTATTAATTTCTAGATATTTTTTAAATAAATGAGGATCACATCCTTCAGCATTCAAATTTTATAATACATTACGAAAATTAATTTAAATCTAAGTAAGTTATATAGTAATTTAAATCAATTCCTCTATGAAAATTAAATATATTAAAATTATTAATTTTTTAATTAAATTTTTTATAGAAATAATATGGTAAAATTACATTAAAAATTAATTAATCTATATAATTAAAACTTATTAAAAATTATAAATTAGCACAAAACAATTATTAATATTGTAAATATTTAATTAAAGTTAGAATTTTAATTAATTAAAAAATATAAATGAGAAATATTTTTATTTTATAAATTAATCTTGTTTTATTAATATTATTTTTAAATATACCTAATTATATCTATTTTTATACGATTTTACATCAGAGCAAGAAAGAGATGACTTTTTTCTTCTGATTTAAAAAATAAATAAAAATAAGAATATTAAAAGGATATATTAAATATCTACTCACTTAAAATAAGAATTTATTAGTATTTGAAAAAATAAATCTATTTATAAATGCTAATATTACCAAAATTTAATGATTTATATTTTACCAAATCATTAATTACTATATTTATTATTAGCTTAATGAATGAAAGGAGATTAAATGATTAATTTACTCAAAAAATTATAAACTTATATTGATTTATAAATTGTAAATCATTTGATTAAATAACGACGGAAATAATTATTTGAACTTAAAACAAATATTAAGTTAGCCGAAGTTAATTTCAAATTAATTAAATTAAAAAAATCTTTTAAATTTTGAAAAATTAAGAATTATAGGAAGTAAAACATAGTTTATAACTGATTATTTTTATATTAATTTTTTATAAAAAATAAAAGTGTTTAATTTTTTTAAAAATATAGTTGATTATATTATAATAGTAGTTATGAATAAAACCAATATTTCATTTTAAATCTAAAAAATATAAATATATTTTTACTTAGCTTTTATTTGATTATAATTGAAGTTATAAATTCTAATTCTAGTAGAATTGATTTCTCACACATATTGCATAATTATACTTTGTAACATATTTATTCGTTAAATCTGACAATGTTTAACGACTTATATTTGAATTAATTTAAAGATATTATTTATATTATTCTAATAAACGTTTTTTCAAAGGTCTCGAACTCAAAATTAAGTTTTGTTATAATATTAAAGGATTAAATATATTGATATTCAACTCGCTACATTTACTTATTTAAAGTAATTTTTTTAGTATTTTAACAATTAAATAAATATTATTTATTAAATGATATTAAAAAATACTTAAATATATATATATATTTATAGAAAATCATCTCTTTTTAGTATGAAAGTTTTAAAGATAAATTTTAATTTTATTTATTTTAATTTGTAGATTTAATTATGACATTGTAATAATAAAATAAGAAATAGTAAGCCTTTAAAAATATTTTTCAATGATTGAATTAATAATTTTTTAAAACGATTTTAATGGCTCAAATTTAATCTATTCTAATAAAAAAGCATTAAAGATATATTTATGTAATTTAAATAATCTAAGGATTGTGAATTTTAAAAATCAGAATAACATTAAAGCTTTTTTTTTAATTAATAAAAAAATTATGAACTATTATTTTTTCATTTTTTATTATTTCTTACTAATCTGCTCCATCTGTTATTTAAAGATCAAAATCACTGAGTGAACTAGCTTTGTGTATTTAGCACTTTTCAATAACTTTCTCTATTATTGTAGGAATACATTCGATTTGGGAAAATGAATTTAAATTAAATTAATTAAATATTAAAATCATGGCAGTTATAAAATCCAAAGTGACTCAAAATTCAAAAATAAATGAATTCTACGGTAGATCCCGCAATTTTAGCTGGACTTTATTATTGGCAATATTCCTGAATCATCCCAGGAAGCGAGATATTTTGATTTTGAGCTAACTCCCAAAAATAGTATAATGGGTTTTTCTCGCTTGGGCGATGAGATAAATTCATTATAGCAATAACAACCACCGTCTCATTTTTAATGAGCTATCCAGAGAGTATAATATTGTTAGGGTTTGGAGACATTTTCCAAAAACATAACTGAAGGTAATTAATAATTAATTAATTTTAATTTTAATTCATTTTCCCAAATCAAATGTATTCCTACAATATTAGTAAAAAATTATTAGACATCCAGCATGTAGTCGGAGGTTTTCTTTGGATTAGAAACTTTATTTTAAATGTTTAGTTTTGGAATAAATCCATTTATTATCTGGAAATCTCTTTGCAAATTTAATTGGCCAAATTTATCAAACAAAAATTTACTATAGTGCAAATAAGTAAATGTTGAAATAAATATTTTATATTTATTAATATTATTAGTATTTGTTATGTTAAAGCTATTTTAATTCAATTTATTTCTTAATTTAATAAATATCATATATAGATTTTATTATTTTATAATCTCATGTTTTTAATAAATATTAAGTTATTTTTATTACAAAAAAGATTTATTAATTAATAATATGATTTAAAATTTAATTAAATCTATTAAATCATTTCAATTTATTATAAGTAAAATATTTTAATAAAATAATAGATTTAAAAAACTTCAAACTCGTAGTTTTTTATTATTTTAGTTAAATAATATCTTTTAATTTTTTTCAAAAATAATTTCGAATATAATTGATGCAATTTAAATATATATTAAATTTATAAAGAAGATCTAATTTGCATAATATAAATGATTTATAATTTATTTAATTATATTATATATTTATTCATTATAGAAATGTTAAAATTTTTAATTAATAGATTTTCAGACATTTTGGGATTAGCTCATAAATGGTAGTATTAATTAAAAATTAATTTGAATCTATTTGCAAATTTAAATTAAAAAAATAGTATTTTATTGTTAAATGAGATTTAAAGCTCAGTAATTTAATTATTAAGTAGAAATCATATCTAATTATAAATCATTAATTTTTATAATGAGTTGCATAAAATGTATAAATATGCAAAAATAATTAAAGAAGTAATAAATAAATTATAAGCATATGGAAATACGTTTAGTAAAAATATAATTTAATAATATATTAAAACGGGGTACAAATTAAAAGAATATTAACACTTTAATAAGAAGATTATGAATAAAATTCTAAAACTTTTTATTCATTTTAATTATTCATTTTAGTAAAATTATTTGGTATATTATCAAATTTATTTTACACTAATAAACTTTTTTTTCTTCAAATAATGCATCTATTACCAACTAAATTATTACGGTTTTCCATGCAAACTCACTGATTTCCTTCTAATTTATTTTAGACCTGATTTTAGGGGAAAATTGAATAATATTTCAGTGGACTCTATTTAAATGTCAATGTTTTAGAAATATAATATTATTTAAAATTATAATTCATTTTCAAATTTTATTCAATATTTTAATAAGAATAATATTAATTTTTTAAATATTTTAATATTAATAATTCTAA
Source organism: Oxytricha trifallax (assembly GCA_000711775.1). Taxonomy (NCBI): domain Eukaryota; phylum Ciliophora; class Spirotrichea; order Sporadotrichida; family Oxytrichidae; genus Oxytricha; species Oxytricha trifallax. The sequence goes on from ARYC01016914.1 coordinate 23,160, forward strand.
TCAAAATATTTATTATTATATAAATTTTTTTTATTCCCTAAATTTCATTATAATTCAATATATTTAAAAAATTAAATTTAAAAGATTATTCACTTTTAATCATCATCCCCGACGCATGTTAGATGGAATAATCATGATATAATTTATTAGTGAGTATATTATTTATTGAATTATCATTTAAAATATATTTATTTTATTATTATCATTATTGTTAATGGTATTAAAATTAATTAAATATAATAATAAAAATAATTAATTTAATTTAAATTAAATTATTTTTTAAAACTTTACTTTATTAAAGAATTTAAAATATAAAAAAAAATTTATTTCTCAAATTTAAAATTTGATAAAATTAGTGAAGATTATAATTAATTTTCACGTTATAACAAATTGTTTTTAATCATTGAGAATTTAAACAAATTAATTGATTTGATAATAATTATGCATAATAAATTTTAAATCTAATTAAATGCATAATAAATATACAGAGATATCTAAATGTGTTAGTTTATTAAATAAATTATAAGCATCAAGATTAGATTTTACCTTAATCAAAATTAGAGATCAATTTAGAATAGTAATTTTTGCATCATACTGTCAGTATTTACATATCCTTAGTTCAATCTCCATGACATCTTAATTTAGGACTAAATTTCAGTAAATCTTTTGGTATGGTAAGTTCCACTCTTAATCCTTTATTTCTAATAATTTCGAAAATTTAATTAAAATAAATTATAATAATAATAAGAAATTTGTTAGTCTTAATAATTTAAATAAAGAATAAAAATAAACATATCGTTTTATATTGAGAAACTTCAAGAAAGATGTTTTAAATACATTTAACTTTATAAAAAGTTCATAATAGTGAAGCTTTGAATTAAGTTTTCCAAATTATTAGAAATTGATGATTAATATTGAAACTTATCATATCTTTTTACATAATAAAATAATAATTATCTTAAATGAAAAATAAAAGAGATAGTGCCCAGTTAAAAGTAATAATCATAGCTCACAAACTAATATTTAAAAATCGAAGCCTGCACGATGTACTAAATCTACATTAGGATTGAATATTAAATTTTATTCTCAACGCATTTTTAGTTACTGTTTATGCTTTACTTTATAATACTATTCATTATTGGAAATAATCCCTCTATTTTGGTTAAATAGTAAGCAATGAAAGTGTGGAGTATGATTTGATATTCTTTAAAATATGAAATTTTTAAATGTATTCCATTTAGCAGCAATTATTTTACAAAATTATTTTTATAAATCATTTATCACTATAATGATTAATAATTTACTAACTTTTTGAGATATTATAGAAATTAATTAGAGTTTTAATTTTAATAAATTTAATAACTAATCAATTTAGAATAAACTATTAGTAGTTAATATGAATGAGAAAAGATTATTATATGAAATTGCTTTTAAATATCGAAATTTAAGATAGAAGATAAAAAATAAAAAATATTTTTCAATGTTTAAATAATCAATTAAAACTATCAGATTTATTATTAATTATTGCATCAATACAATCAAGATCTGGAAATTATTTTATAATAATTAAATAATCAAATTAGTGCAATTAATATTGCAGAAATTCCTAATTAATCATATTTAGAGATTTTTAACTAAAACAGTCAAAACTAATATTAATTGACGCTAATTTGATTTATAATTTATATTTTATAAATTGAATTCCCAAATTCGAATGTAATTTAAAAACCAAATCATTATAATATTATTAAAGAAATTTATATTTTTAAAACAAAATAATTTAAATACACTAATGTTTACAAAAGTATATAAAAAGCATTTTTATATTCTAAAAGATAAATTATATATCTATAAAGTATACTTTTTACAATTTTCCTCATAGAAAAGCTTCATGCAAGAATTTCATAAATTTTCATCATTTAAATTATTTTTAATTCATTTTTAAATTTTAGTTTTAACACAAGTATGATAAAAAATATTAATTTAATTTAAATCATTAGTATATTCTAATTAATTTTCTAATTTTATTATTTAGTTTTTAAGATTAAAGAGTTATAAATTGAATATTTTTTATTGAATTAATTTTTAATTCGATTTAATTATTTATTCATGCAGCAGTTCAATATCCACTAAAATCCTTTATTGATAATAATTAGTATTTTAGTAATTGAAACAATTATAACCAGATTTAATTTAAAGTTGTTTATCGTCTTTTTTTTAAAAATAATTATTCACTTTACTTAAAGTTAAAATCGAATAATTATTTAGTGTTCATTGATTTCAAATATTTTACATATATTTTTGTTGAAAAATTTAAAAGAGTCTTAATTTTTACTGATTAATAAAGTTAAGATAAGGAATATTATATTTTTGGGAACTGAAAATTTTCTAAGGCTTAGAATAATTTTAAGAATGATAGGAAATTCCTCGCTTATATGTAGTTTTCACTTTAGAACTGGATGGCTATATAATTTTCTTGATACTATTTTGTGAAAATATTAGGGAAGAAATATGTGAAAACTTGATGTATGAATATACAATTTTGTAAATAATAATTACAAAGAAGTAAAATATTTATGAAAGCTTTGATAAAAAAGAGAAGTTGCTCAAAAAGTTCTGTGACAAATCTAGAACTTTTATTTGTATTACTATTAATGTAAGAGACAAATGATGTTATATTTTGTTTAAAAATTTACAAAAATTTTTAATTAATAAGTCATAGAATAATGTTTTAGAATTAAATTATATACAAAGCATAAATTTAACTTATCGTCTTAACCTAAAATAACTACATAGGGGTTTATTAATTGTATATTTATTTATAAAAATGCTCATACTTTTAGGCAATTCAATATAAATATCTAGATAAATATAAAAAAATTATTAATTAATTTAATTTATTATTAGCATTTAATAATAAATATATATGAAGAAATTATATCTTATAATTAAATTATCAATTTTATTTTTTATAAAATTCAAATATAATAAATAATTCATATATTTAAATATATTGTTCATTAAAATTAAATATACAATAAAATTAATAATAATCTCCACTCAATATATCTTAATTCTGCTGTTCAAACTGATCGATCTTTATTTAATAAAATATCATTCTTTTTATTTTTATTGTAAAAATAAATTTCCGATCAACCTTAGTTTGTTAATTAATAAAATAGCAAACAATTATTAAGAAAAAAACTGCAAAAGTATAAAATTGAGATTTTGAAAAACTATAAAAGCATATTTTTTGTAAAATAAATGGAAAGAAGGAAGAGAAGAGAGGATTAATTGAGTAGTTATTGAATTAATAATAAGTTTTAATCAGAGTCAATATAAATTAGTTATTATAAACTACTGCTACTGGATAAATAAATAAATTTAGTATATAATTATATGAGTATGATAATTTTTTTATCTTTCAATTGTAAATAATCATTAAATTACTAAAAGTAAAGCATTATATATATTCTTATTGTCTCTTAAATCCGAACCATAATCAACTTAAATAAATTTATACTATTTTATAATTTACAAAATTAATTTAAACTGTTGTGGTTATAGTAAAAGATTTCAAGATTTGATTAAGTTTCTTAAAATATAAATATTAATTCATTTACTGACTATTAAAGATGTTTTTCTGACACTAATATAAATCACCAAAAATTATTTACTTATAAAATATTTTAATTTTTTTATGATTTAATTAGATATTGTACTTTTTTATGTTTTGTTAAATTATATTTTGAGCCATTATTAAATCAATTTATATCGCATATACGTTAGAAAAAATAGTATTTGCCAATATTAAAATCTAATTTATTTTAATTTTTGTTTAAAATAAATACGATATTCTTATAATATAGATAAAGTTAATTTCAGTAATAATGGTATTTACTTGTATAATTATATTTAATTTTATAATTCGAATAACCAATTCTATTATATTATGAAAAAAATAATTAAATCTATAAGATAAAAAATTAAAAATTAAATTTTATAATTTTTTTAAAAAATAGATTTTAATAATTTAGGAAAGCTTTATTTTCATTAATAATTACGTTTACATTGTAATAAATTATATACTTCTATATATTACTCCATTTCTTAAAATATAGTTATATTTTAATGCTCTAGATTTTGATAAATTAACAATTTTTTTAAAGCTTATATAATTTAAAAGCAATTAAAATATTTAGGTAAAATATATTTTTATTTTCTTGAAATATTACTATAAGAAAGGACATCATTGAATTAATAAGCTTTCATAGAATTATTTTTTTTAAAAAAAATAATTAAATATTTGAGATTAGAATTGAATATTTTTAAGGTCTTTTTATTTAATTCAAGTTTAAATTACTAAAATAAATATTCTAATGTTTAATTAATTTTTAATTCTTGAAAGAATTGTGTTTCTTAGCTTACAATTCAACATCACAATTGCATGATTAATACATTCATGTTTTTATTATATTTAATTTAATAGAAATTAATTAATAAATTTAATTATTATGCTCTTGTGATACCCACAAAAATTAATAAATGTATATATACTATAATATATATATATATATATAAAATAAATTAATGGTGAAATATAGTTAAAATTGACTTAGTCAAATTAATATTTGTATATCTAGCAATTTAAAATTAAAAAAGCAGCATAAATTATTTTGATTAAACAAATAATAATTTTTATTTTCAATCGTTAAAATAGAAATAAAATAATTTGTTTAAATCATCTTATTAAAATTAAATTTAAATAATTTCATAAATATAAAAAACAATTACAATTTTTAAAAGTCTCAGTAAATTAATTAATATTCTAATAATTTAATATAAACATAATATTAGTTTTAAATATATTACTACTTATTTTTATTATATTTATTATATATTATCAAATTTAAATAAAGCAGCAAAAAATCATATAATTAAACAATTGTTTAATATTAATAATTATATCAATAAAATAGATAATTACATATAATAGAAGAATGATAAAAATAATTATCATAATGATTTTATTAATTATAAAATTTATATTAAATTAATATAATTATTTAATAAAAAATCACCAAGAGTAGGTTTGGAATGCTCATTCGACAAAATACTGCAAAGGTAGACTTAGAAAATCAAAAATCAGATTAAATAAAAAAATTTATTGTTTAAATTTTATAGATTTTAATTAAGAGCTATCTTAACTAATAATTATTTTTATTGTATTTAAATTACAACCCGATGTAATTACTTATTTTCTTATAGTTTTAGGATCTGATACATTATTTTTTAATTATAGTGGAAAAAACCACTTAAATTCAAATAATAGAGCAAAGAATCTAATTGCAAAATAATATAAAATTTTATAAATAATTTGTAAAAGATACCCATTAAATTGATAAATTGAATAATAAAAAAGAATTAGTTAAATTTTTTGAAACCAAAACACATGTTTTTCTTTTAATTTATTAAATAGTAAATATTTGATTTTTAAAGTTAAAGCATTAACTTTACTCTCGAAATTGTTAGTATTTAATTATTCTAATTTATAAATGTAATTTTTTATATTAATATTTCATCTATTTCTTATGTTTTATCATCTTCTTCTTTTTATTTAAGGCTCTAAAATGTTTTTAAAACTAACTTTTATTAAATTAAGATAAAGTCTTAGGTTATTAAATAGAAAAAAATAAAGTCTCTCTTCCCTTGTTAATATGTTTATTATAGTTTCTTTATTATTTATTTTTTGAATAATTTATTTACAAATACTTTAAATTAATAAAATTTAGGCAAGCTCTTAATATTAATAAATAAAAAGAATAAAATAGTAATATAAATAGTTATATATTAATAAGTTTAAAAATAATATTGTAAGAACACATTTGATTTGGGAAAATAATAATTAATTAATAATTTAATAATCAAAATTCGTGGCAGTTAACTTTTTGGAAACCTAGGCATTATGGTACTTGTTCGATAGAGAATTTAAAATCAGCTGGACTTTATTATTGGCGGTACCCCTCTATAGTATCCCTCAAGCGAGATAACTTGACTTTAATTTTGGGATATTTGTTTAGTTGATTTTTATGTCAAAATTAAAGTCAAGTTATCTCGCTTCAGGGATGCTATAGAGGGGTACCGCCAATAATAAAGTCCAGCTAAATTTAAATTCTCTATCGACAAGTACCATAATGCCTAGGTTTCCAAAAAGTTAACTGCCACGAATTTTGATTATTAAATTATTAATTAATTATTATTTTCCCAAATCAAATGTGTTCCTACAATAGTAATAAAAAGATTTGTGTAGTTATTAAGCATTCATAAAACCTTTAAAATTTGATATTTTTAGATTAATTATTTTTCCTAAAAATATATCATGAGTACTAAATGATAGCTTGATAGAGGATTGTAATTTAACTTATAATCTTGAATCATAATTAAATTAAATTTTTAATAAAAGCTTAATATATTTTTTCATTAAATGTTAAAAATTTTATAATTTAGCAAATATTTTGGAGGTTTTTTTTTCTCCACATTCTTTAATAAAATTAAATATTATATATAAAAAATTAAAAATAATTTCATAAAAAAATTCTCTATTTTTGTATTTTATAAATTAAACAATATATATTTTTAGATTTTAACATTGAAATTAATTATTATGAATTTGTCTTGATTATTTAAATATAAATTATAAAATTAAATACATAATAAATAAGGTAAATTATTTTGTCAATAATATAAATTTATATTAATTTAATCTTTTATGTTCAGCTAATTGATGTGATAGTGTAAAATTTAAAAAATACTTATTTGTGATTTAAATATATAAAGTAAAATAATAAATTCAATCATTTATTAATTTTTATTATAATATATAATTGTCATATCTCAATTTGACTTGTAAATATTAAATTCTTAGAATAATTACTAATCAATATATTTATTGATAAATCTGTAATAAAAAAAAAAAAATAAATTATATAACAATGATAGATATAATGAATATTTTTTAATGTGTATTTCATTAAATTTATGATAATTTTTATTCTAATGACTTGAATATCTGTAATTCTTTTTCTTCAAATATTATACGTATCTAAATTAAATTATTATTAATGAATTATTTTAGTTATCTTTAAATATTAAAAATTAATATTAGAAAAAATCAGTCAGAATTTATAAAAACGAATGATGAAGGAGAGATTATTTGAAATATTTAAAATTTATGAAATTTCTTTATATTGTATTATTAATATAAATAAATAAATGAAATAATTATTCAAATTAAACAATAAATTTGTACATATTTAATTTTTATACTAAAAATATAGCAATATATTTAAAATTAAAGTATAATTTTTATATAATTAAAATTAGATTCTTGAATATTTTTAATAATAATAAAATAATTTTAATAATTATTTACCACTCTTATTAAATTTTACTGAAATTGATATTAATATATTAAATATGTTAATATACTTATAATTATAATTTTATAAATAAACTACTCATTATTTTTATAAGCATCAGACAAGATAATCTTGAAAAAATTAAGTAATTCTAATTAATACTTTTAATATTATCCACCATTTATTTATAGTTAGATTAATATAGTCTATATTTGAATCTGTAGTAGAGGCATTATATAACATTAAAATAATTAATAATTCAGAGTGAGAAATAATGTGTAAAATCTGATTATTATTTAAAGCACAGCATTTGCTTCCTCAATTTTAGTACTTTTTTATTAAATCACTTTGTTATTTTCTTTAATTTGACCTTCTGGACCTCTCCGTTAATACCCTATTGGTAATTTAAAATTTCTTAACTTAATCTGGTTATGCTACAATTCTTTATTATAGCTCTGTCGCTAAAGAAAAACATCATGTATTGTTTTTCTAGCTCACTTAAATTCATTGCCCTTCCACAATAGCGATTAAAATCTTGTCCCAGTACTTTTTGCGAATGTTAAAATTAGACCATTTCCTCCAAATATTTTTATCTGTTAATTGAAACAAGCAAGATATTTCAATCGGCTTCTATTCTTTCTTCCCAGATAATAGTTTAATATAATCAATGAATTCAAACAAATTAATAAAAAATATTAATTAAATTTTAATTTTTTCAAATTAATAATTATAAAAACTAATTATTTTCAAATTAAAATAACTAATTTAATAAATTTCATAAAGTATTTAATATATTTAAAAATATATAAAATAATTTAAATTTATTTATTTCACAATTTATAAAAACAAGGATATTATTTATCATTTATTATGAATGAAATATAAATATATTTAATCTATTAGTTAATAAAAAATGATTAAATATATTTCAAACTCTTCATAAAATAATTATCAAATTACATTAAAATAAATGAATTATAGAAATGAATATCATTGTTTTTATATTAATTTCATAATTAAGTATTAAGTGAATTCATTAAAAATGGGAAAATTGAAATTTTAATTTAAACTGCAATGAGTAATAATAACTTTCAGATATATTTAAAGCTTAATAATTAACCACATAGCTTGATTACTTTTAATTGTTGTAGATTTAAATACTTTAACGCAGAATTTATTTATTAATCATTGTAAATATCAATTCTTTTCTAATCAATGCTTTGAGCACATATTATTGTTATATGCTTCTGCCACAAACTTCTATTGTCTTGTATAGTCCCAAAATTTTATGGTTTTTTTTATTCAATTCCAACTATTATTTTTCCCACTGTCTTTTTGCGATTCGTCTTGCTTGAGCAAACTGGGAACTTTAAAGGAATAGTATGAAACGCTTTGTAGACACTTGGGAACAATTATGAACCACAAGAAATAACTAAATTGTTTCTGATTGTTACTTGTTGAACATTTGAGAATTTGCAATTTTTATTTTCTCACATCTCCGTGCCATTTACTCTAGTAATTATTCCCAATATTATATAATTTTATTTCTGATATTTTGTTGTTATTACTGTTGCTTCTACTTAGATAGAATTAATTTTTTCAAAAATCTTTTTCATGAAGAATTAAAGGCAATTTTGATAACAAATTAAAACTGATTTTTATCTCGCTAGATTGATACGACAATAGTAAAGCACTGTAAATTTCAAATTCTCTATCTAAAGAGTTCAATATTATCAAATTTTTGGCAAAGTTAGCAACCACAAATTTTATCAATTAATTGTTTTTGTAAGTTCGTAAATTCGAATGTATTCCGACAATAATTGAAATTAAACACTAAACCGTTTAAAAATCTTGTAAGATTTATTATGTAATGACCTTAAAGCTATCTCTAATACATGACTAATAATTATTATATTAATATTATTTGAATTTCGATATATTTCTACAAATTTTTGCAACTCAATTAGAATTAATAAATATGTCAACGAGATAGGTAAGTAAATAATTTTAATTAATTAAAATATAACTAATCAAAAGTTCATTTATTTTATCTTGTTTTTTTCATAGTTAAGATGTAAATAATAAAAATTTATTTATATTTAAGAAGCTTTTTAACAATTTGAAGACATTATTTAAAATTAAATTCTATTATCTTAATATTTAAGGAAAGACACTAATTTTATTTTATGGTTTCTATTTAACTTACTAAAAGCAGTCTATTTTTATAAATTTATAATTTTTCTCAACCAAAAGATAGCATATAATTCTAAGTAAACTTCAATTGACCATTTAGACTTAACTTTCTGACTATCAATCGAAAAATTTTATTAACTTTAAGAATAACTAGAAAGTATTATAATAAAGATTACCGAGCATGAAGATTATATAGGGTGACTATTGATATTTAAATAATTAATAATTAATTTTTTATTGAGATTTGTTTATAAATGAAATTAAAAAATAAATTAATCAAAATTTTCAGTGATGGTTTTAAAAAGATTGATTTTTAAGGAATATTCTAATGTCTGCTAATTTATTATTTCGCATATTAATTAAATTATTGACTAGATTAAAGTTCAAAATTTATTTTCACACAAATTTAGTCTTATTTAATTAAGAATTAAAAAATTTATACAGTACTGATAAATTTAGATAGAATTAATATATTATAGAAACAATCTAAATAGAGCATCTGGATTAAAATATATTGATGATAAATTATAATATCAGTTCAAATGATACTTTAAACTTTTTTGTAGACTTGTCAAATTTTAAACTATATTTGATTTATCAAATAAGATTATATTTGTGAGTATATAAAGCTTATGATTTTAATATTGATCAAAACTAAAAATTAATGAATTATATATTGAGGCATCATTAAAATAAGATCGAACGAAAATTTCTAATAATTTCGTAATATATATATTTATTTATATTATTTTTTTTGTAAATCTTCTTGAAGTATAAATTAAAATTAAAACTGTTTTGTTATTAATTCCTAATATATTATATATATATTATTAATTTTACATTTTTTTCTCTTATTGAGTCTTTTAAAGAGAGCAATTTGATATATAGTTCTTATAATTTTAAATAAAATAAAATCTTATATATTTGTAATAATTATTTTTATTTTAATAATAAAATTGGAATAAATTATTGTAATGGAAAAACAAAAAATCTCTCTAAAATATATAAATAACAAATACTAATTTAGTTTTTTTATAAATTAAACTATTGATCAATAATTTTTATGACTTCATTAACTATCATAAATTGTATTTAATCATACAGTTTAACTTAATAACTTTGATTATTTTAAAACTTTTATTATTATATTAATTTTATTTAAATTTATCAATACTTTTATTACATTTTTTCCAATATTGAGATTCGAGATTTCTAAATTAATAATACATTGATTTAAGAAAAAGAAAAATATTTAATAACCAATTATTATTTATTTATTAAAATATAAATATATTGAGAAAATATATTATTAATTATACTTATTTAATTTATGGTAAAAAATTAGATTTTAATTTATATATCAATTAAAAGTTAAATAGAGAACCAGAATAATAATTAAACTTAATAATTACATATTATAATACAATTATTTTTCAAGATCAAAATCCCATTAATGAAGCAGAAACTTAATTTATTGCTTTACAATGATTGACTTTATTTTATATTCTTAGTAAATGTAAATTTATTTATATGATATCATCACAAGAAATTTGAAATAAAAGCTTTCTCGTAAATCATCATATTACAAAGAATAAATTAATTTTAAAATTAACTTGATAAACTTAAATTTACTTTGACTTTTAAAGAGGAATCTAATTTTGAATAATTTATTCAATATTTTGAAATCGATATTAGACAATTGTATTTTTCGCAAAGAAAGTTTTATATTTATGTTTATGTGATTAAATTTTTTCATTTTCAATATTTTTATTTGCATTTAATTTAATTTTTATCAATCATTCATATCCTGTATTATAAACTTATTGTATTAATCTACTAATAATATTTTTATTTGAATCAAATTTTAATTTAAATAAAAGAAAATATAATGAAATTGTGTATTCTAAATATTAATTAATAATTTTGGCAATTTTCAAAAATATTCTCCTCCAAAAATTGTTAATCAAGCTACCATATCATATGTGATTTATAAAAGCCTTTTATCAAGGAGATAAGTTTTAAATTATTAATATTGATTAAATATTGATATTATAATTAATAACATTATTTATTTTACTTTAATTATCATTTAATATTTAAATTTTTATAAAACAATATTATAAAAGCTCTAAATATTTTTTATGTTTTAATTTTTTTATAAGATTAAAATAAATTATTCTTAAATTTATAATATGTAAGTTAATTTTATTTATCTTTTTATCATAAATATTTATTTTATTTATATAAATATATTTTCATTTTTATAATTGATTTGAGAATTAATTAAAAGTTTGACTAAACATAAAATATAAAAGTAAGTCATATAATTAATAAAAATAAATATAAATGATATGAATTAAAATTACTTTATTTTTTAACAAGTTTATTTCAAATTTTATATTTTATTTATTAATTTAGAGGCAAAACGTCATCAAGACTCATAAACAATTGAGGCTGTAATTTATTTTTAATTTTATTTTTTAAATTATTAATTTATAAGAACTTAAAATTAATTAATGATAAAATATTTGAAAAACTTTACTGAACTAATGATAATATAATTAATATAGAATATTAAACATATCAATTAAATATAAACACATAATATTTATAAAATATTTACTATTTAATAATATTTAAAGCTATATCTTGTTGATTGATTCATTTTGAAAATAGACAATAAATACTGATATTGTTTTAAATTAATGATATATTTAAAAAAAATTATATATTTATTTATATATTTTAATTATTAATTAATTACAAAAACTATTTCAAATAATATTTTTAATATTTTAAAAATCAAAATTGTAGGAATGCTTTCTAATCCGGTTAAATAATATAAATACATTATTGATTAAATCAGTGGTAGTTCTAATTAGCCAATTAAAACGAACATGGGTTCATTCGATATATAATTTAAAAATATCAGTACACTATGTTA
>ARYC01016915.1:0-43026 GCA_000711775.1 Oxytricha trifallax
GATATTCAATACTGATTTAATAAGATTCAAATTCTAAAAGCTAAATCCTGTATAATTATGTTCATAAAGTTTATGTAAGATGTTAAAGCAAAGTAATAAAACTTTAGTAGTTGTCTCCAAGGCAAATAGAGATTTCTTGAAAAGAGGTTTCATCTTTTATAAAGTTTAGTGAATCGTCGATATTCAATACTGATTTAATAAGATTCAAATTCTAAAAGCTAAATCCTGTATAATTATGCTCATAAAGTTTATGTAAGAAGTTAAAACAAAGTAATAAAACTTTAGGAGTTGTCTCCAAGGCAAATAGAGATTTCTTGAAAAGAGGTTTCATCTTTTATAAAGTTTAGGTGAATCGTCGATATTCAATACTGATTTAATAAGATTCAAATTCTAAAAGCTAAATCCTGTATAATTATGTTCATAAAGTTTATGTAAGAAGTTAAAGCAAAGTAATAAAACTTTAGGAGTTGTCTCCAAGGCAAATAGAGATTTCTTGAAAAGAGGTTTCATCTTTTATAAAGTTTAGGTGAATCGTCGATATTCAATACTGATTTAATAAGATTCAAATTCTAAAAGCTAAATCCTGTATAATTATGTTCATAAAGTTTATGTAAGAAGTTAAAGCAAAGTAATAAAACTTTAGGAGTTGTCTCCAAGGCAAATAGAGATTTCTTGAAAAGAGGTTTTATCTTTTATAAAGTTTAGGTGAATCGTCGATATTCAATACTGATTTAATAAGATTCAAATTCTAAAAGCTAAATCCTGTATAATTATGTTCATAAAGTTATGTAAGAAGTTAAAGCAAAGTAATAAAACTTTAGGAGTTGTCTCCAAGGCAAATAGAGATTTCTTGAAAAGAGGTTTCATCTTTTATAAAGTTTAGGTGAATCGTCGATATTCATCATTGATTTAATAAGATTCAAATTCTAAAAGCTAAATCCTGTATAATTATGTTCATAAAGTTTATGTGAGATGTTAAAGCAAAGTAATAAAACTTTAGGAGTTGTCTCCAAGGCAAATAGAGATTTCTTGAAAAGAGGTTTCATCTTTTATAAACTTATTGCGAATGTTCGATATATCATATTGAATTCATAAGAATAAATATTAAATCAATTTGTTAGAAATTTATACTTTGTTTTGATTTACGATTTTATACAATATAATGAATTATATTTATTTAGATTTCTAATTAGTTATTATATTTGATTCTTAAATCTAATTATACTACGATCCCTATAATAAAATTTTAATAATTTTAATTATAACCTTACCTTATGTTAAGTCAGATTGGATATTTAATTAGAAAAACTCTTAATCTTAAAGGAAATATAGATTGCAATTTTCGTATCATCATAGAGAAAACAGTCAAAAAGCTACAGCTTATAGCCTAAGAATAGATGCAATTATAGATTTATTCAACTCCATTAGGAGTTGCAGGCAAACTATGACGAGGATCGAAAAACTAATTTTTATTAGCAGATAAGTATATAAACATATAAAAGATACTCTTTTTTATATAATCATTGCTAGATAATAATCTGAGGATAAAAATCTGTTAATAATACAAAATTTATATGATAAATTATAAATAACATAAAATGCTTAAATTTTTTAATTTTAAATATAAATCAATATATGCTTTTATTTTGCATTAATACGATTTACAATATTCTAAGTGAATATGATTTATTTATTATATAATGTTAATCTAGCACTACAGAATTATAGAAAAAAGTTTTTAAAACATATTTTAAATACTTTTTTTCTATAAAATTTAATAATTTAAGTTTTTCATTCTATCTTATAAAGATAAATCTAATTTAAAGAAATCGTTACAAATCGTCATTACGTGAAAATACAATTTGAATCAAGAAGTTTCCTTTTAAAGAAAATAACTCATAAACTTCAGTTTAATTGTTAAATTAAATGATATAACTTCTCACAACGTAATATAATATAAGGTAGTATTTTTGAAGTATAAGTCGATTTGTCTGTGTTAAATCAAAAAACGAGAATTATAATAGGTTTTCAAGATAATCAGCTATTAAATTAAAAAAGTTGATATTAACTTGTAGCGCATCCTCTCTAATCTTAATAATTTTTCACTCATCTCTCTCCACTTTTTGATTGTGTGTTTAACTCTGATTACTCCGAATAGCTACTGTTTTAGTGTGTATTGTATGTACCAGCTCCGTGTTGACATAAATCGGTGGATTATACTTGAGTATCTGTGTGATTCCGAGATATCGTCGTCTGACACTGAGTTTCCGCTAATAACAGTATACTGTTGAACAGCAGCAAAAACTGTAAAAAATAGTATCGTAAATCGATATTTTTTATTTTACATTTAATTTGTTGCTAAAGGCACACATTAACAATACTATATTTTTATATATATTTCAATTTAAGCTAAAAAGTTTTTGCTTTTGCAAAAATTTATTTATCTTTAGATAATTCTTTTTGTTTTGAAATGATTTAATTTTAGCTTAAATTGAAATATATATAAAAATATAGTATTGTTAATGTGTGCCTTTAGCAACAAATTAAATGTAAAATAAAAAATATCGATTTACGATACTATTTTTTACAGTTTTTGCTGCTGTTCAACAGTATACTGTTATTAGCGGAAACTCAGTGTCAGACGACGATATCTCGGAATCACACAGATACTCAAGTATAATCCACCGATTTATGTCAACACGGAGCTGGTACATACAATACACACTAAAACAGTAGCTATTCGGAGTAATCAGAGTTAAACACACAATCAAAAAGTGGAGAGAGATGAGTGAAAAATTATTAAGATTAGAGAGGATGCGCTACAAGTTAATATCAACTTTTTTAATTTAATAGCTGATTATCTTGAAAACCTATTATAATTCTCGTTTTTTGATTTAACACAGACAAATCGACTTATACTTCAAAAATACTACCTTAATAATAAGTGAATAGTATTTAATTAAGAAAATAAAATCAATAAAATCAATAAATTAATCAAAAAGTCAAAGCTATATTCTAAATCCAAAAAAAAATATGTAATTATCTAAATATTCAACAAATTAAATAAATAAAAAAATGTAAAAATAATAAAAATAAAATAATATAAAGGTAAGAAAAAAGACAAACATGGTTATAATAAAAATTTTAAATAGATATAGCAAAAATGTTAACCTATAAATGAAAATTTTGAAAAAAATTAATAAATAAAAAAAAAAGTAATAAAAAGGATAAATCGAAAAAGGTCACAGAATATAAATTATATACCCTATAATAGGGTAAATTAGAAGAAGTTAAATTAAATAAATTATAAACAGTAATAAAATGTAAAAATATGATACTTTATAAATAGTGACAAATATGACAAAATTCACTGAAAACACCGTATTTGAGTAGTTTTGAAGATATTTAAAATTCATGATAAAATCAAGATTTAAAAAATTGGGAAAGTGAAAATGCCAAATCTTGTTACATCTTCTATCTAGTTGGTTCTGGGGGAATTAGAATAGGGAGAATTCAAAAACAATATTTTTGGCGGTCATAAGACACTCAGTGACCACCTTGTATGTATACAGTCTCAAATCACTTAAATCTTCTATTTTCACTAGATCTTAGCCAACCAACGGCAAGGAGTGTCAACCTAGAGATATTTCATGTCAAGTCCTGTAGAGAAAATTCAAATGAATATTTCCATAGCTTTTGGCTAGCTTTGGATAAATAGATGGTGAGATGGAGGAGTAATTAAACTCCGTTACGTGAGAGTTTGTTAGAGTTTTTAACTTTTAATCATTTATCACTAATTTATCATGCGCTTTCAATCATGCTGCTATAAATTTAAATATTCCTCTTATGGATTGTCATTATGCATGAATCTAACTTGTAAAAATCTATCTTTTTTTTGAAATTATTCGCTTTGCCATTTGATTTGATTTAAAGGAGTCTATTTTATCTATTTTGTTTGAACTTTGTTAGTTTATATTCTCCATAATATGTTTATAAATATTTAAGGTTTAGTTTATAATTACTATTATTTTAAAATATCATTGTTAAATTATTTTAATCGACATTATAAATTTAGAAAAAACTCTAACAAACTCTAACAAAGTCTCATAAATTATAATAAATTAATATTTTATACTAATTTTTTTATACTGTAAAAAATAAAAATTGATTTTTGTATACTATCATTATACCTTAACAAAGTCTTAGAAGTATCAACACTTCATTTTAAATATCAGTATTATTATAACTTCTGACTAATCAATACTAAAATATTATGAAGATTCGATAAAGGGTTATTTTTAAAATTGTAGATGCATTTCTGCTGCAAGTTCAGCCTTCTTATATTATAGTTCAAAATATCTACAAAATCTTGCATTTATTTGTGTTATATTTTACTCATAAATTTATCATTATAAGAAAAGGTGATTTTTTAACCAGTAGATGGTTAAATTTTCACCTTAGTTAAAATATTAAATTTTTTAAAAAGTTATTATATCTGCCCTAAATGACAAGTTAAGTGATGATGTTTACCTTACTTAACTTTTCGATTAAATTTTCAAAATATGATTTTAAGATAGTATGACTAATAAATTTAGTAACTTAATGAGAATAAAAATAATAAGATGAAATGACAAGAATATTTGAGAATTAAGTAATTTATTTCATAAAATTTATGTAGAATTTCTATTTTTTATTTTTAAGAGATTTAATTTCAATACCAAGTTAATCTTTTATATAGTAAAAAAAATTGCAAGAAGTAATTTTGTTTAAGCTTTAAATAAATTCATTTTATAAGTAATAGTTTACTTATGATAATAGATTAATTTGAATTTTTAAATTAGAAAATTTATAAATCTGTTTTTTATTATTAAAGTTAGACTTTTTAATTAAAACTCATAATTTATTATATTACAAAGCTTATTGAAGAAAAGCGATAGCCTTATTAAATTTCAAACTGTCATTATCATAAAATTATAAAAATTAATTTTCTAAAAAATCAAAATTTAAACAACTGTAAATTACATATAGAGTTAGTTTGAATAGATTATATAAACATCTTTAAAAAAAAGAGAAGCATATTTTTCCAAAAAAGTATAATATTTTTAAGAATTTTAGAACTTATACATAATTATAATATGTCTGAAGTTAGAAAAGTATTTTATATAATAAATAATTAAATGAAAGATGATATTAAAATTTCTAAATTGTGATTATCTTAAAAGAAAAGTTTTCAATTTAATTTATGCATGAATAGTTTATAAATGATCGAATAGAAAAATTTAAACAAAAAGATGAGCATTTAATTTTTAGAAATAAAATTTTGTTAGAGTTTGTTAGAGTTTTCGAAAAATAAATAATTTTACTTTTAGATATAATATTTTCTCCTCTAATCTCTAATGGATCATTTTATAACTAACGTTAAAATGATAAATGTCAAAGAATAATCAATGGGTCTATAGTTAACTCTGATATCATCGTCACATATATTTAGTTTGTTTTTCGAAAATTACCTTTAATAACATATAGAGAATTCATTTAAACTTACTATTTTATTACCAGAAGTATTAATTAATTATTAATACTAAATGCTACTAAAATATATATTTGATGTTGATAGAACCTTGTAAATTATCTAATATATCTTAGAAGTAAATTTCAATCAATTTATAATGTACTCTAAATTTTACTAATTATAGCTCAATGGGGTTTTGGGGTTTTGGGGTTTATCTTGAGTGAGCATACACTTTTACTATATAAAATGATCATTTTATCAGCCAAAATCCAGATCACAATAATTATATTGGCTTTATAGTAACTGTGACTGTGACCATGGTCAGTATGATGTCTCCTTAGTATAAGAATATCTAGTTGATTCCAGAGGTATTTGGGTACGAAGAATCTGAAAAGAACATTTTCGACCACCAGGGGATGCTTGGCCACCATGCTACATGTATAGAGACTGAAATCGCTCAATTCACCTTTTTTCACTAGATCTTAGCCACCCAAGGGCAAGCAGTGTCAACCTAGTGATATTTCATGTCAAGTCTTGTAGAGAATTTTTTGATGCAAATTCCTATATCTTTTGGCTAGCCTTTGGTTAATTAGATGGTGAGATGGTGGAGCAAGTATCGTGAGTGAGCATGCTTTTTTACTATATAAAATGATCATTTTATCAGTCAATATCCAGATCACAAAAGTTATACTGGCTTTCAAGTAACTGTGACAGTGACTATGGTCAAGATGATGTCTTCATTGTATAATATTATTATCCATACAGGTCCTTAGGCAACTCATCCAGGTGTAGAAAGCTACAGATCTTAGTTTTCCGAGCTCATCTTTCAAACTAGACACCTTAGGACTTCACCAGATGAGTACCTTTAGAGATAGCGTGGCTTCAAGCTAAAAAAAGGTTTTCAAGGATTCCATACAAAAGGCAGTCCTTTGCAGTACCTAAAATAATCACTCGCTGAAATATGACCAGCTTTACTCAAAATAGGTGGTTTTCATAAGAGATTGGCCTTGGCATGTAGGTACCCTTAGGAATGGTCAAATGATATTTTAATTATACAAATAAGAATCTCCATGTCTCGAATAGTCATAAAAGTATTTAGAGTCACTATATGATTTGACATCATACTTCACCCTTTCAAGAGTCACCTATACAGTATTATTAATATAAATTATGTTTATTTGAGATGGCAATATTATTATGAAGAAAAGTGACTTTTTTATGATAAAATTTTTTCGAGCGTTGACATTGATAATAGATCTTAATATTTGTCGATTATTTAAATAATCAAAATTAAAGCAATAATTACTATTTAAGAACAAGATATCTCATCTTGAGTATTAGTGAGAAAATTTTTCTTAATTAAAAATAAAAGGTTCAATTATTTTATTTCTAAGTCCCACAGAATATGCCTGTCGCTTGCCTTTAAAATTATGGTTAACAGGGATTATATATTCTAATTTGCACAATATCTTTTACGATTAATCGTATTTTTGCTTTTAACATTAACATTGAGCTGCTTTGATAAACATATATTGAAAATTATGATATGAATCACATGTAAAACTGGGAAATTTAAATCATAATTTTATTGTTACTAAATAACAAAATTCTTGCAAATCAACTTCTAGAAGGCTTAATTCTCATTATAAATAACTTATTATATTTACTAATGGAACTTATTATAAAATATCATGGGATTAATTGTTTCTAAGTGTCACTGTATTTTTCATTTTAAACCTTTGATTATTAAAGGATTAACTGCTGTAAATGATAGGAAACATAGGTATAAAAAACAATAAAGTTTAATAAATAGGACAAACTTAATTTTGTTGCTTTTAATTTTTTAAGATATCGATATTCTGTTTAAACCTTAATAAAAATATTTGTTGGCTAATGAAAAAAATTAGATGTAATAATTATATTATGATAATTATGCATCTATTGTATATTTAAATAAATTTAGATAAGGCTACTTCCCACTAGATGCTGTATTGTGTATGATTTTCAAACTCAAAGATCTTTGTTTATCATATAATAATAAATTAAATGAGCTATATTTAATACAACAACAAAATAATCTATTAAATATAAATCAGTCTAAGCTGAATGTATTACAATCATTTTAAATTTTATTTTATAGAAAATCACTTTAATTCATTAATATTAATAGTTGTTTTCTAATAGTAGATAAAATATTGCAACAAACCTAAAATTGAAAATTATTATAAATTTTCATATTTTGCTTTTTCATACCGTAAGATCTTTAAAAAAAACAGTTTTATCATAAACACATAAACAACATTTTCAATCACCTTAAGGAATAAAAAGCTCTTCACTTGAAAATTAATGAAAATAATGCTCTGATTTAGCCCTTATTATAATCCTCCAAAAAATGAAAGCACCATTAAAGACAAAAGAAGGCATTCTACATATTTATTAAACTTTTTTCATATAATAGTTTATTCTGAATAGTTGAGAATATGAAGTTTATAAAGTATTAAAATCGGCTTTGTTCAATAGACCTATCAATATTGAAAGAAGAAAGAATAAAAAGCTCTGCAATATAACTAAACATTAATTTAAAAAATTATGATTTCCTTTCTAAAGGATTATTATCAAATTTATAAGTTATATTACTATATTTTATATATTTTTTAATTAATAGGCTATTGTTAATCATGATTTTTCTAAATTGAAATTAAGATAAATTAATAAACTTATCAAAACTAAATGCCACTGGATAATCATAAATAAAAACAAAACACGAAAATCTATTAAATCTTTCTTTATTAAAACAATTAACTTTATTGAACTTCTTAATTTATGAGATATTATTTGAATTATTCGTAGACATTTCATCATCTCTTAAAGCATTTTATAAACTCTAACTATATATTTAATATAAAGTAAAATGAAATATTTCTAGACAACACAAAAATATCAAAGATTAATGACAGTAAGTAGATTAAAGTGCAACACGCCATTATTCATTCCAGTTATATATATATATATATATATTTGCTTATTTATCGATACTAGCATTTAATTATTTAATCTAAATTATTTCTTATAATAAATATTATTTTATATTCCATCAATATATTTAGGCATAATCCCTCTTTCAGGTGCCTGATAAAATTTTTAAAGTAGCTTCCTCTGCCAAAGTTGATCGAACTATCAAATTTGTACTTGGAACAGTTTGCATAAGTCTATCTAGATTTAAGCAAAGTCTACCTGGTTTTAGAAGGATGTTCTTTATTGGCTCTTAAAGTTGGTTCTATCCACAAATTTAGACTTAAGAAGCAAAAAATAGCACCCAAAAAGTCTAAAAGGATTTATAGCTAATTCTAGATAGATTTTGCCCTTCCTGATCCTGACAAAAAGTAAAAAATGGAGGAGAAACAGCAGCTGTAGCTGGATGTAAAAATTCTAACAGGCACCTGAAAAAGGGAATATATAATTTAATTAATTATTAATATTTTGGTCTATCTTTAGTTCTACTTATTTAAATTTTAATTATTTAAGCATAATATTTACATTTAAAATAGTAAAATATTTATTGCGAATTATTCTATAATTTTACTTATAATTCTTTTATTTTATCAGTTCTCTTGATAAATAATTAAATTCTTTTAATATATAGCAAATTAATTATTTTTATTCCTTTTTATAAATCTATAATTAAAATAAAATATTGAATATTTAAGACTATTGAATATCCTAACTTTAAATCAGAAGAATAGTTAAAATTTATATGAGTTTGTAGACTTCCTGAAGAGAATAAATGAAATAAATATCCAATTGTGATTTTAACAAAATTAGTTAAATTTATATAAATAGTAACTTCAGCATCCATTGTTATTATTGTTAGAGATATAAATGGTGTAAGTTATAAATCCAATATATTCATTTTGAATTATGCATTATTATAAAAGGTAAATTAAATGGCAAACAATTATTTTTAGATGACTCTCTGACTCTCCCTTAGCAATAGTGGATATAAATTAATATAGAGCCTGACTATTCTCTAATTCTATAACAATCTTCAATCTTTTAAATATTGATATTTTTAAAAGCTCATAAATAATCGAATTTAATATCTAATTATGATTGAAATTATAATTAAAAAAAATCTTGTATTTATACTATATTTTTCATCATAAAAATCATACTATGAAGCTTTGTTTAAGAGGATGATTAACAATTGCGAATTTAATTATAATATATAATAAAAATTAACTAAAAGCTAATCTTTTATTTATATTTCTCGTGTTTTAATTGAATTAATTGATCAACAGACATTTTATTAGACTATTTAAATGTGAATTTAATTGCCGCATAATAAATAGAGAAATTAGATAAAGTATGAACTATGAATCAGTGGAACTTAGGAAGAAATTAATTGTAAAAAATTTTTACCTCTTATTTTTATTTTTGCTCCATTTAATGAATATAATCTTGCTCAAAATAAGTTATATTTTGTTGCTTTAAAACTGCTTAATACAAATCTTCATTGAAAACTTAAGCTTAACCTCTCACTGAAGCTTTTTAATTCTGAGAATTGAATAATAAGTTTAATCGTTACCTAAAGTAATCGAACAAGAGATTCACAGTAATACTAGTTTATACTTTCAAATATCTATTATGATTCCATATTTCCATATTTTAAGCAAACTCAATTAGTAAAAAGAAAGTAAAATTCCACCAAGGTGAATACGATAGCAGAATTGGACAACAAATGAGAAGTGTTTTCTAAGAAGGACTACTAATGGAGCTTATCGAAGAGGAAGAGGAAGAGAAAGAAATCAGATAACTACAGAGCAAGATTCTTATTATATAATTATCAAAGAATCCACAATATCAATCATAATATTATTAAATAAATAAAACAGGACAAGTCTTCAAATGAATCTTATAAAATTATAGTAAAGTGTTAGAAGAAAGATAAATTTAAATTCGAGTAATTGAGAAATTATTGAATAACTTTGGCAAGAATTAACTTAAGAAATAAAACCTTCTTCAAGCTTCTCTATAATTTTATATTTTCAATACTTATTAGAATATATATTATATGCAGATTCTCATTATACTGTAGATTCATCCATACATTAGTCAACTCCAAAATGATACAATCTACAGGCTTAAAGCTTATATGGTATTAAACTGATAGATGTAAAACGAGCAAATTCTACACGACTCATTATAAAGGAGAATAGACCAAGTAACAAAGCTTAATCTTAGCAACAAAAACTGCAATACATGATTGGCTCAATGAGTTCTAACTATTAGACCTTGTTATAAAAATAAATATGAAGAAATCATGTATAAGAGGACAAAACCATTATATTAAGAAGCTTCAGATTAACTGAATCTACCTATAAATATCAAAAAAATAAAGATGAAAATATAAACGAAATGAGGCAGATATTATAAACAACTAATGATAAATATAAATTAAAATTGCAGCATGATAAATTGATCATAAAAAGAATAGCTTGTTAAGACGTAATATACTGATTAGTTCAATAATTTGTTTCATATAAATCCACAACTTCCTCTTGTTCATAACATATCTTTGACTATTGTGATCATATGTGAGAGAATGCACAGTAGAAAATTTAGTGATAAAAAAATCTTAATGGTCATCTTACTCATAGGTCTCCAAAATGACACGGAAAGTAAATACTTGGACCATTGAGTAGATGCATGGAAGGAATTGTTTGATGATACTACGGATAGTGAAATGAAGTTATTTGGACATTGTTTTCTTGGGAATCATTGATATTGCCATTTTCGCTGGGGACATCTTGGGTGTCCCCTTGACTAAAGCAAATGGTTCTTTATCAATCCATGAAGGTATTGTTTTAATAAGAAAATATCAAAAAATATTAATAATGACATTAATTGTTATAGATTAAAGCATTTAACAGCTGCAGATACTAAACTCTTATCAAATAGTCTTTTGATTTCCATAGCTAAGGAAAATAAAATCCAAAAGAAATTAGAACATTGTCTCGTCCACAAATTTAGTAATTATAATTATTAATAAAAATGACTCAGAACTAACTTATAAGATCCCTCAAAATCCATATAGAGTTTAGGCAAAGTCTCTAATAAAGTAAAGTCATCGAATTGATAAGCCTTATTCATTCAGGAAGATTCTAAAAGAAGATGCAGAGAAAGAAAATTTCAGTCGACAACAACTCACTATTATTTTAATCTGCTAGATGATAATTAAATAATATCAATATAAATTATTTAAGTTTAGTTTATTTCTAAGTGTTTAATTTTTAAATAATAAATTAAGGTGATTTTCAAAGGTAATACCATAATAATAGTTTATAATAAATATCAATTACTTCACATCTAATTAATTATATTCTATCTTTTAAAAGGATTATGCTGTTCTTTAATATCAGTGTCTAAGTCCTTGATTTTCTTGCATTATCCTATCAAAGCTTTAAAATAATGTATTTTCTACATTTATTACTTTATTTTGAATAACATTGGTGAGGGTAGTCTTTAATCTTTTAATAAATATCAGAAGGATATGGTAGAAACTCTGAATAAGCATAACTAAGTTCTTGGTCAATATTTGATTAATGAAATTTTAACTGTTTAATAAGGTATCACTCTTTTCATGTAATCGTTGAGATTATAGTTAATATTACATTTGGTCAGGTCTTTCTCCACAATGTTCTGATAGTTAAGAAAAAACAGCAATAGAAGAATGGATTTAAATATAAACTTCATCAGAAGGAACGATCTTCGGCTACTAGTAGTATTCATTATTAATCTTGTTCAGGCAGTCTAAAGTGATAAAAGTAAACCATTTCTTGGGTTTTGTGCAGGTATTTCAGAAAAATCAGAATTTCTCGACAAAATCAAAAAAAAGAAAAGCACAAAAATTCCAATAAAATAGCCTTATCAAGAAAAAATCACTTTCCTTGGATTTTATTATGTAAACAAATTTTTGCTCATTTATCATGTAACCAGGAACATTTTATAGATAATGTATAAAATACTATAATGACGTCTAAAATACATTGAACTATATTTTGCAATTTTTAGACTATTGTTACACTAATTATAATTTAATAATGTAATGGTAGCAACAGCATTCTTATTTGTCTAGGCATCCCTCATCTTCTGTAATATTCTAGCTTTGCCGAGTATATTATTCAGTATTCTTGCAGGCTGATTCTAGCACACGTTTATATTATTCCCTGTAGATTTTGTAAAATAATAAATAAATAATGACTTATTATAGACGAATTAGACTTCAACTAAAGTAAAATAAAACTATATAGATAAAGTATTGTCCTTTCTTGCAAATCACAAATTCTTGAACAGTCTCCTTTATTCATTCTTCCCAAGATTTTAATTCTTTTTGATACTACAACAATATAAGAATTTCTAAGTCACTCTTGGAAGCATTTGCCATTTTAGTTTCGCTACTTAAAAGATGCAGGCAATTAGCGTACTTAATATGACAGTTAAGGCTAGGTTGAATTATTTCTATTATTGTTGTTATTTGTTTCTTTGTGACTTGAGAGTTACTCAATTATCCATCCATTAATGGCGCATATTCAGAAGCGTATTGACTACTTTAGCTTAAAGGCAATAGCATTAATAAAGTAGCCATCAATGAGATATTGATTGGAGGCTTGCCCTAATCATTTTGATCATATAACGTTCAGCTTTGGTTTTTCCCTTAATTATTTTATTTATTATTAAATTTGATAATTTTAAAATGATTTTTTGGAAATTTCTAACGTAGTATTCAAGAAGTTTCAGACTGTTTGGTAATATATTGCATTATCGTGATAGCCATTGATATTGCCCCGTCATCTTTTTTCCTCTTTTAACAATCTCATTCTTGGTTTACTTTACTACTGACGTATATCAGCTCTTGATGCACGACTAAGAGTGCAGCTTAACGCTTCTTAAAAGATCTCCTGACATCATTGAAGATCTATGTAATGCTTTTAAATAGGTCTAGGAGCTTCTTAAGGATGTGTTAATGAGTATGAGATAATTAAATTCAAGATTGTGTCTAATGGAAGATCCTCAGTTGGGTCTCCCAGCAACTCGGAGTCATCTTGCTTGTATTGAGTTATTAATATCGAGATACTAGAGAATTAATTAAAAAAAACTTACAATTTGCTGTGTATTTATTAGTATTATTATAAGGTTTCAGAAATTAATATAAAAAAAATAGATCTCGTTATTTTGTTAGTTTTAAGTGGTTATTAATTATCATCTGCTAATACAAGGTTCTTGTTTAAATCATTAAAGTGATCAAATAATTTTAATAATTTTATTTATCTTTATTGAATTAAATTGCTATCCAAATATTGTAAATTATAATGTTGCCATTTAATTTATCTATAATAAACACCTGATTGAAATTGACGTACTTGAATACTTATTATTATTATTTTAATCTTATTGAAATTTTAATGCTGAGATTAAATTAGAGAGAATACCTTTGAATTACAATAAATCTAATATTTATAATAGAACAAAATTTAATAGTCTAAGATTTTAATTTAGTTTCAATAAATCATCCTCATCTGAGACCCAATAATTGTTACTGTGATTACTATCCTTTGTTGCAACAACTCTCACTCTTATTTCAAAACATTACCAGTAAACTTAATTATAAATTGATTTTAATTTGATTAAATAGAAATACAAAGCCTAAAATAGCTGTAATTTTATATAAGATTAGAAAATAAAAATGGGGCAAAATGATTAAAGCATTTTAATAATCATAGAAATTAAAGAAATACTTAATGCCCTATAAATTATGTCTATCCACACAAAAGACTCTTAAATATTCAACTAATGACACTAAATTAAGTTAAATGACTGCGTACCTGTGATTTATAAATACAGAATATCGGATTCTACATATTTAAGTAATATTAAGTTGTATTTATTAAATAAATCAGCTGTAGATGAATAACTTAAAGAGTGAAATCTATATCAAAAGGATGATGTTATTCACTGTTGTTGTGGAAGGGTTATTTTGAAAGTAAGAATTGCATAAAAATTAATTATAATAATATTATGCTGTAATTTAAGATCTTTCATTGATACTTTCAAACTCATAATACTAACAAAATATATATATAATTTAAATGTATTAGTGATTTTAAATATAAGACAGATTAACATTCTCAGTCAAAATCTTTACTAATTAGCCAATTAACAATCAACAATTTTATTATAATAACTGTATTCTAATATATTTTAATTCTTTATATTGATATTATTAAGAAATTAAATCATAACAAAATTATTTATAATAATACAGATATAAAAAAGCATAGGAATCATGTCAAAAGTTTTTATTCTTCAATAAACTTAAATGTCTCTTTTACACATTCAATATAATAAGTATGTAATAACAAAAGTGTTTCTTCATTTTAATCAAACTTGAAGTAATTAAATTTATGAAATTTTGATAATGATTTGATTAAAAACAATACTTTTATGAGCTCAAGTTAAATTGAGAATATCCTTTATGTAATAATAACATGCTTTGTTTGTTCAAATTTAATTGAAATGATGTAAATAAATTAAAATGTATAGATACTATCAATTTAAATATTTCAGTAAAGTTTTAAGAATAAATTTTTAATATTAATTATCTGAATTTTGTAGTATATATAATAAACATTCCTTAAATTTACTCATTCACTTTATATAATATATTGAGTTGTTTGATGAAAATTAGTAATTTCTAGTATTATTTGAATTACATTTGGTATCACTTACTTTATTTTATTAAGTTCTTAATTTTTGAATATTAGTTTGTCTTTAATCATTTATCATGCCATTTTATTTTAAAAATTCAATTTATTAGCATATAATGTCAGTAATAAATTTGTATTAACTGATGATATCAGCTATATTGGTTATATTTTGTTTAGTTAAGTTAGAATCCGTACAAATTAAGTGTTTATCAATGTTTATAATATAATACATAAGTATCAATTATTGTGGGATAAGGTGATTATTTAAATTGATTCAAACTTGAATAGTTAAAGAGAATTTATAATTTATGTTTTATATATACAATTATAATCAAAATTTCAATATTCCTATAGTCTTATTAGATTTTACTAATCTTAATTATCAAAAATAATTTAATTGTTACTAAAAAGTAAAGGAGAACTTTCTAATTGACTAATACTTTTAACTATGACCCATCATATTCTAATTAATAATAATGTGATTAAATATGGCAATACCTATGAACTTCTGATTTTTAGCTTTCTAAAGTAAGTATAACTTATACTTAAAATTAATCCAAAGTTATGTTGAATATTATAAGATTGTGAGAATTCAGTACAATTAGCTAATTTAAAAGGATTAACTTATTTCTGAAAGATTTATAGCATAATTGTTGTAAGGATTAAGTTGGAGCATTCCTCAGTGTTTTTGTATTAGCAAACTTTAATTTTTAAATATCCAAACCTCTACTCTAGAAAAATTATCTTTTTATTATTAATTGCTTGAGTGGATGGTAATATTTTATGATAAGATATAAAATATTATTGGTTATTGCTTGATTAATAAAGGAATACTTATTAAATATTTACAAAATTGTATATTATTTATAAAGCCTTGTTAAGCTAGGTTTCTTCTAGGTCATGACCATGACTTTATGACAACGGTGACTAGGCCATAGAGAAATATATAAGCTTCTTAAGAAAGAGTAGTTGTTAAAATCGACGTGGAAGTAAACACAAAATATCGAGTATTAAGAATCAAGGTAAATAATAGAAAATCTTGCTCATAGAATCTGATTGAGACTGATAAAGAGGCGATATACATAAATATTTTCGATCCATTGAAGATTTTGTACTTTGAATCTCCTTAGTAGGTCTTCTGTTATCTTAAAGAAATCGATAATGAGGCTTTCCTCTTTTGACGCTTTCCATATAAATATATATTAAAGAATAAATGAAGTCTGAATTACAAATATTTGTTTAAGTTGAAAAATTGTAAATCATGATAAAGCCTAACTATTAAAAATAATTAGAAATCATAAAAAATTTATATGTGAAAATAAAAGACAAAGAATACCTGTTCAAGGTATTAAAGAAATACTTTTTAAAATAAAAATGAGCTAGCTAAAGTGCAAAGAAAAAAAACTTAAAAATAACACATAAAGTTAAATAATTATCCTATTATAATCTGATATATATATATATATATATAATATATATATATATATATATATATATATATATATATATATATATATATATATATATATTAAAATTTAAAGATGGCTGGAGTTGAAGTCTGAATTCAATCAAATATTTCTAAGAAACTCACTTCATAATTTTCAAGAAGTTTATCCACTCGAATAATGTAAGATACAATCTGGGTATTTAGAGGTCGAGAAACAATAGTAGATACGCAGGAGAGCAATTAAAGTAGAGATGAAGCTTTTCTGAAAACTTGAATCTGAGACAAAAACCTATGCCAAACACTCTTTCCTTAGCTGAAAGCCACGCTATCTCTCAAGGTACTCATCTGGATAAGTCTCTTTTTCATTATTTTTTCATGCTAGAAATATTTAAATAATAATAAAACTTATATTTTTTTATTTTTTTATTATATTATTTTTTAATAGGTAGTATTCTTTTTTTATATATATTATTTAATAATTTTTTCAAAAAAGTTTGGTGTGGTTTAATTTTAAATTTTTTATTACTTTTATATTTTTATTTTCAGCTCTCTTCTATAAACATTTAAAGTCTCATGAGCATTATATTTTATATATAGGTTATAGATAGATTTTATATTATTAGATAGAAAATTAAATATAATCTTGTTTCAATAATATATAAAAATTGTTTACTATTTTTGTAGTAGTATCATTGGAATAAGTAAGAATAGAAGTTGTAGTAGTAATAATAGTCTAATTAGTATTAGTAATAGTATATATGTTCAAACCAATATACTGATAAGATTTGATATATAATTATTAACCTCTTTTATAATTCATTTCAAATCCCAAAAGATTCACAAATCCTATCAATGAATCATTTTCTCCTCAAAATTAACACTTTTTTATGGTATTTAGTAGACAAAAAATTCTGTAAAAGACCCAATTAAATTGAGGATCTTCTACTTTAAAATACAGAATTATAAGTTCTCTTGCTCTCCGTGGCATCTTATAAATTGAATCAAACAATCTCATACACAATATAATGATTTACAACATTAGCCTAGATACTCCAATCAGGAGTGAGTAATAGCATTCTTGGCAGTGCTCCGCGTATTGCTGTTCATTAATTAAGAACGAAACCTTATATTTGATTGTCAAGATTAAGAAAGTAGATTGGAGTTGGCAGACAGATGGCTTGCACGATGAAAATGTAAGGAGATCAAAGACTCAAACGATAGGAGGGGTATATTAGCTTAAAGCTTTGTGAGATATATAATAATAACTGGAAAGTGATACAATCAATGGTAAATTTATTGATTTATGTTTATAGATCCGAAAAATGTTAAATAATTAAAATCAAGTTTTATTATTATTGTATTTTATCATATATTACAGATCTTGGAGTAGGCCATAAAGAGATAAATTTTGTACCTTTTAAGAAGTATGAAAATTTTAAATGATGTGAGAATTATCATCATTGGTGTGGGATATACATTCAAAATTTATGATATTTTAAGATATAGGGCTCGCTTCTCCCTCGACCAATGAGCTGCCATGTTTTATAGCAAGTTCCTTGAGCTTAAGATCTATTCATGATATGTTAGTGGCAATTATAAACGAAGTGTTTCATCTTATAAGGATGTTATAAGCATCAAAAGAGTGTTTAAATTCATTCTTTCAATATACATAAACAATCAAAAATATTTAATTCATGATAAAATGCTGAGAACTTAATAAATTAAAATTGAGTTTATACAAGCTGATGAGATTATTAGAATTAAATATAGTTAAAAAGCAATATACAAGTAATATGGTTCGTAAAGAAGGTATAAACGATTTTAATTCTTGCAAGTACCAGTGATGATGCCTCATTTTACAGAATAATATATTAAAATCTTTAAACATTTAAGAGATTGTTAGTCACTTTTTTTGTCAAAATGCTAAGAAGAGTTTTGAACATCTTAGATTTTCAATTGTTTTTAGCAATAGAACTTCACAGGCGACCTACAAATATTTGGGCAATGGCCTTCTAGGGGAGCCGCTACCCAAATATTTTTTCTTTTTTTTAAATGCTATAAAAATTATTATAACATCAAAGTAACTTGTTATAACTCATTAGATGGGTCTCTAATGATCTTTACAAGGAATCTGTAACAACCCAAATCAAAGGAATCTATCCAATTTTTATCATAATTTACATAAGATTTGAATAAATATTACTAATTTTGTCTTTATATTTTAAGAATTTTTATTATTATTTTCACTTAATTATTTAATGATGTCATGATTAGCTGTTAAATTTACATGAAGGCCTCTTTTTTTATGTAATCATGACATCATTAAATAATTAAGTGAAAATAATAATAAAAATTCTTAAAATATAAAGACAAAATTAGTAATATTTATTCAAATCTTATGTAAATTATGATAAAAATTGGATAGATTCCTTTGATTTGGGTTGTTACAGATTCCTTGTAAAGATCATTAGAGACCCATCTAATGAGTTATAACAAGTTACTTTGATGTTATAATAATTTTTATAGCATTTAAAAAAAAGAAAAAATATTTGGGTAGCGGCTCCCCTAGAAGGCCATTGCCCAAATATTGCAATTATTAAGTGCAGTACAATTTGTTAAGCATCAAGTTAATTTTAGTCATCAAAATTGTGAAATGTTCATCAAGCATTAAACCTGATTAATGGAATCATTAACTATTTGCTACTATAGCAACTCAGACCCTATAAGAATAAATTGCTTATAGATAAATTTAAAGGAGTTCAATTAATTAAATAAATATAGTAAAAGCAGAGTAAATATCAAACAAAAAAAATCAATGATCAGAGATATCAAATGAATATATATAAGAGTTATAGCTTCGTTAAATAATTTCATACCTCTGCAATATACTTATTTTGAAATATTATATATATCTCATCATAAAACCCATTAATAATAACAAATTTTAACAAATTACCTACAATTAAAAGCATTAATATCCTCATTAAGAGGGTTTATTATTGTGATTTATTAAGTAATTTTACTTACTTTTAATTAAAAAAAATTAAATATGCATAAATTATCAGTTAAAATGAAAACTTACTAGAACAATATAACAAGTACTACCAATTTCTAAATTCTGATAAATTAATACTTAACAATCATATTATTATTATTATATTAATTGATGAATAGGTCATACAGTGAATTAATGATGTATAACTCAATGATAACAATTATGATTAAAATGTTGTTTGATCATTTTTTGTGTAATTCCCCCCCCTCCTTCACTAAATTTATAAATGCTTTTATCATTATCATATAAACAGAGCAACAAAAAAGCAAGATTGACAAATAATCAACTTGAAAGAATTTTTGGAACCGCAAGAAATATATTCTATGGAACTTAAATTAGTACTTTTAAATTTATAGCTACTCTATTTAGACCATCACAGATTTTATTAGATTTACAAACATGATTTTAATACAATACTCTACTGATTAACTATAAAATTTATAAAATAAGTGGAAATAAAAAATTAAAAAAAACTATTGACTACAATCTAACATAAATATTAGATCATTTATAGTGTATTGATTAATAATACCACTCACCAACCAGTTATTGGCAATTTATTGCCATATTTTTAGCATTGGATAAGAACAAAGTTATCGATTGATTAAACCATTATTTTTAGTTACTTCTAGCTCATATATGGAAGCTTGTATATATTCAATAATTATTGGAGAAAGAATTGATATGAATAGTTACATTATAAACAAGAAGTATGAGCTATATTTATAAGTTATTCAATGCTACTAATATTAAATTATAATTTTATTAAAGACAAAACTTTAATTTACATTATGATATAGATACTTTATTTTTTATATTAATTTAATAAAACCCCATAGATCATTTAAGAAATGAGAATAGGAGTTGAGAACAATTCAATTAAAAATAAATTATAATTGGCTAATAATTTAAATAATTAGGCTAAAATCAAATTTGAATACCCTGATTGGATTATTTTAAAAAAAGGACAATTAATCGAGCCATAGTTTTTATAATTAGCCCAAACATTAAAATTATACGCCAATAATAACTAATTCTTAATTTAATTGTTCTTAACCCCTATCTTCGTGTCTTAATTGATCTATGGGGTTTTATATATAATTATCTTTCTTTTTATTACTTGTCTATATGATTGGCTTACTTTTGAATCTATAATTATTGACATATTCTATAAGAATAATTTAAATGTAAATATTGTTTATTATATATAAAACATATTTATTTCTTATAACTAACTTTATAATAATCATTCATTGGCCAGTCTATATTTTTTTTACCACCTTTTACTCTTTTTCGCCTCCCCTTTTTATCACTGTATCACTATTTTCTGCATATTATTACTATATTATGTTAAAATACAATTATCTCAATTGTCGAATAATCAAACAGTTAAGTCAGAAAATTCTGGGTCCTTTTTTTCTGTTGCATTTAAAGATAGACTTATTAATATTGATAAAATAAATAAAAATAGGAAATTTGAGAAATAAATTAAATAAAGATATGAAAAAGTAATATTAACTGCCAGTAAATAGGAGTGTTAGTAATACTAATTTGATTTAGATTTAAAATTTAATTAAATAATATTGATTTAATATATTAAAAAGTGGTCATGAGGTCAGGTGATCTGGCCGGAGTTTTTGGTGGTCTACTGCAAATGAATTATATAATTAATTTATAAATTACCAATGTGTAGAAATACAATAGAACCAACACACCGGAGACCACTTTGAAGAAATCATACATGCAGGAGCGCGGTTCTAGAGGAGCTGCCGATGTTACTAATGACTAAATGATCGAGAGGCTTTCAGGGAAGCACAGTCAAAGGGTGAGTTCATTCGAAAGAATTCAGGCGATGCGACCCAGCTAGTAGCAATTGCCAAGACATAGAACTCAATGAACTACGGCGATCAAGTAATCCAGAAGTCCGGTGTCGCCATTAGAGAGAGAATCAATCACTCCATCTCTCCAAGAATACAATGCCGATCTCAAGAAAAACGGTGATGACTACTGTACCCCCAGGATGCTGATCTTCAAGCACTCGGCTACCTCCACATTCTCGATGCCCTGTGTGTGCTCTTTATCAAGCGCAAGAACAGTAAGATTCACAGCATCTAGATATACGGGCCAACCAATACCGGGAAGATAGAAATCACTCGCATTTTTGAAAAGATATTCGTGCGCGAACAAGAAGGCAGCCGTTTGAGAACACACAGTCGGGTGGTCAGACTGGAGAGATGTCTAGTGAGTGAACGCAGTATTAGATTAATCTACACATTGGTAATTTATAAATTAATTATATAATACATTTGCAGTGGACCTCCAAAAACTCCGGCCAGATCACCTGACCTCATGACCACTTTTTAATATATTAAATCAATATTATTTAATTAAATTTTAAATCTAAATCAAATTAGTATTACTAACACTCCTATTTACTGGCAGTTAATATTACTTTTTCATATCTTTATTTAATTTATTTCTCAAATTTCCTATTTTTATTTATTTTATCAATATTGATCACTAATGATTTTATCACTAACTTAAGCATAGGTATCAATCACTTCTTTATTGAAGTGAGATGTCGCTGTCTTCTCAATAATCATAACTTCTTTTTACTATATATTCATCCTTTTTATGATTGTCTAAAAGATTATCAATTAAATGATAAAAAAAATGTTGCTCTAGTTAAGTTCAAGATTTGAAATTAGAAATGATAAACATTCCTTATATGATGCATTGCCAGGGCTCATTCAGAAGCTCAAGAACTCTAATAAACTTTGATCTGCAAAGATTGTAATTTATTAGATCGGATGATATGAGTAAGCAAGGAAATTGATAGTAACTCATTCAAACAAAGCTCTTCATCATCATTCTCTTACTCCTGCATCTCTTCATATATGTTTTTCTCTCATATGATTTATAGTATATAAATTTCTTCAATGATTATTAAAATGATGATTGTATGTCTTAATGTATCAGCACTCAATGACAAAAGGAGTACAAAACTAGATTCATTAAATAACTTTAAAATGAATTGGATGAAATTTATATAAAATCTTTATGCTTAGTTAATTTTAACCTTACCAAGTAAGAAGGCCAAACTTTCGATCTTTGAAATCAACATCTTAGAGTAAGCTTAAAGAATTTGAAATAAAAAGCTTAAATGAAATAATTTAGAAAAATAAACAATGCTAATCATCAAGCACATACTAAGAATGAAACCACTATCCAATAGTAATATAAACACTTTTCCAAAATATCTGCTTGTAAATCCCAATACTATCAAATCTAACACTCATTAACTAAACAAAAACTAGTAAATATATTTTAAGAATTTACGATTACTAAGATTACGCAAAATAATAATAATACATAAACAATTCTTTAACATATATACCTTACATTCTATGATTTAAAAAGGACTCTTCTCATAGTGATAATTATAAAATGCGACTGCAGTAACAAACGGCAATAAACTTAATTCAGCCTGATCAAAACTTTTAAATTTCAGAATTCTACAAAAGATAAAATTTATTTTGCTTTTTTGCAGTTCAATGAACCGCAATTACTATATAGGGAGCCTTTCAAAGCGCCATTACCTAGTTTTTGTCATCAGAAACAGATCAGATTCATACATCAATAACTAATAAGACCCAACAAATCATATAAAAGTTCAGTAAAATTTCAATAATATTAAACAACTAAAATTTGTTACATTACTATAAACTAAGGAGATTCAAACAGAACTTCTTGATAGAGGATTATCAAACAAACAAGTTCTTATTTTATTAGAACTTTTGACTATCAAAAGATAAATATGGGCATACAATATTGATAATAAAGATAAAGAACTGTAGAACTCACATATTTTACTTTTCCATCAAGAGGTATATTTAAGAAACAGAATAGAGACGACACATCTCGCCAATTAAGAATTTAAATCAAGAATAGTTGAATACTATACTTCCACTCTATCTGATTAAGAAATAAAAGAAGTATGATATTGAGTAAGAGCAAAAATAGAAACATCAGAAAAAGGGAAATAATTAAATATTTTGTGAAGTAAAAATCATCAATTTGTCATAATCTATTAGTGGTATTGGTATTAGAAATATATTTATATATTAAACTTAGGGGTCATCAGAGAGATTACATAGAGAATATTATAATTATACTATCATTTGAGTATATTTAATTAAATTGCATTCTAATATTTCCAATGCCATAACCTTAATACCTTAATAATCAAAACCCCAAAACCTTTTCAGTAGTTTGATTGAGTTTTTGATTGATAAAAGTATACTATTAGTGCATACTTTATTAGGGTTTTAATAGGGTTTATGTAGGGGTTTAATGTTTAAATATTAGTAATTTAAGTGAGTATAACAAGCGAGTTTTTAAAATATTTCACACAAACATAAGCTTAGAGTCATGTGGCAGTTCTCTGAATTTTATCTTTCTAAGTTGATGTTTGATTGTTTCTATTGTTTGTTAATTCTCTTAGCTTGGCTTGATAATAGTTGAGTATGCAAGTTCTCTGAGACCTCCATTTATTTTATTTTTATCGAGATATTGTTTGATTCTCTGCTTAGAATCTCTCTCACCCCTGCAGCTAAAGTAATCGTTTCTTGGCATGTCGCTCTCTATTATTATTACTGCTAGAGCCCAGATATCCCATTAAGTGTCTCCATCTCTCCAATCCTCTCTCTCTGGGAAATATCCAGGAGTGCCGTATACATTTCCTTATGCAGAGGCTTGCACTCTTTGATCTCTGTTGAAGTCAATAATATAAACTCTAAGAGGCTGAAAGATCGTCATGATGTTCTCTGGCTTTAAGTCTCTATGAACATAACATGCTTGTGAAGCTCTTCGATCCCTTCAACTATCTGCTATACTATCTAGCTAATTTATCTCTGACATCTATTGTCAGATAAGAATTCTCTGTAAGTCATTTCAAGTAAAGGAAGCCTGAAGGCTACATGATCTTTACCAAGTAAAATAGCATCAAGCTAGATGATATGCCTGCACTCATTTAACTTTGCCTTTTAAAGAGCATAATACTCATTAGCAAATTCCATTTGGAACTTGTCATCAGCAAGGAAGTAATTGAAAGGATATATCTTGTAAGCATATTAGTCATCTGTAATGACTCTCTTCTCTATTTTTTCTTCAAGAGTGAGGTAGCTTTCTAGGCAAGAATCTAAGTCAATAATTTTTAATATGGGAATCTTCATTGCCTCTATTTTAACCATGATTTTATTGATCTCAGAGACTGGAAAGTTCTTGACTGCTTTCTTCATTTTAACTTACTTCTAGACTTCAACTCTAAGAGACTCCACTGGGTTTCTTGATCTTCTATTTTAGAGGAATCTATCCGGTTCATGAATGAAGACAAAACTTTGATTAAGCTTTTTCTTTAAGTGCACTTTGAGGTCTCTAGTATGAGAATATGGCTTCTCACAGACCTCACATACATACTTCCCATCTTTCTTTTAATGCTTGAGATATAACCTTGGCATGGCATATCGTTGTGTATATCTCTCAAGTGTCTCTTATAAGTTAACTTGTAAGGGAAAACTATATTGCATTCTTTGCATTAATAGTCAACTTTGGCTGGTATTTATTAATGCTCTATGGCGGGTTGTTTAACCTCCTCCTCAATTTGCACAGCTTCTATGATGACCTCCTACTTAATTTATATTTAAATCTCAAAGCTAGACTGGTCAAAGTTGTCATAAGTAGGCTCCCACTGAGTACAAGCGTCTCTGGTCTCTACTTTTCTTGGTTGCTGGAATGATAACTTTTATTGACTTGATCCAAGTAATACCGCTCTTCTCAAAAGGTTAGCGCTCATTTTAGTTTGCTGCTATATTTCATTATAATAATGATAAAATCTACCGAGATAAACTATTATAGTAGAGTATAAGACACTCTGGTAGTATCTTTACTGAGAGGTAAGATAATTAACTAACTATAAAAGTCTGTAAGTTGACATATTTAATGAGAATTTTATGCATTTTAGTAAATTAAAATACTCCTAATGAAGTTTTGTTTCTCAAGGCGGTCCTCCAAATTAAGTTTGAACTTAATTTTGAGGTAAAGTTGTTAAACATTTTTAAATTTAGTATGCTCCTAATTAAGTTTTAACCTTAAAATTTTACTCCTAATAAAGTTTGAACTTAATTTGGAGGACAACCTAAAATAATTAAACATTAATAGGATCAATTTAATGGAGATAGATTGATAAAAATGGAAATCAATCTGTGAAATTTGGAGCAAGTTTTTCAATGCTTCTCCGCATATCTTTTCAAGGTTGACCTTCAGTAGGTCCTCCCTATTTAGTAGTAAGATTTTAATAAACTTAGAATGGATATAAATAATTTTAAATTTCATTAACATTTCTAGAAAGAGGAAGCAAGATGGAGTCTATGAATGATGCAATGAAGAGAATTTAATCTCAAGATTTAATAGGAAAATTTAGAAGTAAAGAGGACCTTTATAGATATTTGGTATAGCAAGGTAAGTTCTTAAGTAAGATTAATAAATCTATTATAGTTAGATTGTTCTTGCCAACTTAGGAGGGAACTAAAATCTCATTCTTAAAAGCCTTACTGAGTGAAGAGAAAAAAGCTTTTAAGTCTAATGAAATAAGGATGATAGAGATACCTTTCTCACGCGGTTTTGGGAACTCAATGGGAAATCCACGAAAAACTCGATTATAAGTTTTGAAGTGCGACGTAAAAAATATTAATTTTCTATATAAATATTTTATAATTTCCAGCCTTTCACACAAAGAACCTCAAGAAAGTCATCGTCTATTACTCAAATCTGTCCGAAACCTACCTCATCGTGCTCCTCAGCTCTCAAGTAACACGATCCATGTACTTTCGATTACTTTTAAGTTCTATGAAGGGCTCCTTGTGCGGAAACAAGACAACTTTATCTTTAAAAAGCTTAGTAAATTAAAGGCACTTGAATTCTTCGGATCGTAACTTTTTAATGAGGACAGATTTCTTGAATCTGACTTCGAATTCACGTAAAATGGATGGTCAATTAGTACTATAGCTGGGAGACAATCTTCTCTCACGCAGTTTGGGGTACCCCACGGGAACACGTCGAAAAAGAGGATTTAAAGTTTTGAAATGCGGCACAAAGAAATATAATTTATTTAATTAATTAAATACCCAGCCTTCCACACAAAGAACCTCAACAAAGTCATCGTCTATTATCCAAAGCTCTGCTAAATATAACTCATCGTGATCCTCAGCCCTCCACTAACACGATCCATATACCTTTGCACACTTTTAAGTTCTATGAAGGGCTCCGTGTGCGGAAGCAAGACAACTTTATCTTTAAAAAGCTTAGTAAATTAAAGGCACTTGAATTCTTCGGATCGTAACTTTTTAATGAGGACAGATTTCTTGAATCTGACTTCGAATTCACGTAAAATGGATGGTCAATTAGTACTATAACTGGGAGACAATTTCTCTTACTAC
The DNA here is from genome assembly GCA_000711775.1 of Oxytricha trifallax. NCBI lineage: Eukaryota > Ciliophora > Spirotrichea > Sporadotrichida > Oxytrichidae > Oxytricha > Oxytricha trifallax. Next base: position 27,275 of record ARYC01016915.1, read on the forward strand.
CCTGAAATATCAGTGACAAACCTATATGACGATGCTATGAGTGATCCGGACGTAGCTCTCTACCTTCCATCAAAGCTACAGCTCTCTAATAAATTGCCAGAGAGAAACATCTTCTTTGGTGTTCTTGCAACTCTGAAACCTGAGTACTTAAATGAAGTTATTTAAGAAGCTCACAAGAAACGATACAGCATCTCTCCTGAAGAAAAAGAGAAGCAAGGTATTAAGATAAGTGATACCTGGCTGTAGGAACTTCAAAAGCATCCTTTATCTCAAGTAAGCTTAGTCTTCTAACTTTATAGAAAAATCTGGTACTGCTATATACTTGATGAAAGAGCGCAGCAAATTAAACAGAGAGAGAAAGTCTCAAGTAAAGCATGAATTGAGTAAGAGACTCTTCAAAGATTTCTAAAAGCCAGACGAGATGAACATAGATGCAGGGGCTGGCACAAAGAGAAGAAACATGGGCCCAAGCAAGCCTTAAGAGGAAGAAAAGAAAGAGAAGCCAAATCCCTTTACGGGCAAATTTAATATGTGAACTTATTCATTCGTTTAAATTTAATACTTATTTATAAACACAAAATCTCCCTTCTCTTGCCCACACTTTAGCTTTCTCACCACTTACTCTTTTAGCAGCACTCTTAATAAAATCGACTGTATCTATCTTTAAATCATGCATCAGATGGTAGAGAAGAAATTTCTTATAATGACCTTTTAATAACCCCCAATATAATTCAATTTTATTGAACTAAGGGCTGTAAGGAACATTAAATACAGGTGTTATATTTAGCCTTTCATATTCCTTCCTTGAGTCTTTAGTTTTATGAACTGACAAGTTATCAACGAATAGAATAATCTCTTAGTCAGCGTACTTATCTCTGAGTTATTGCAAGAACTTAATATATTATTCAGTCTTTATAGAACGAGGGTGAATAACATAAGTCTCGAGGCCACTATCTTCACTTATTCCACCAAGAATAGCATGAGTTTACACCTTAACTTTTTAGTCATAAACTTCTATATTACTATACCTCTTGTACCAAGACCTTGATATAAAGGTATTGAATGTAAATACTGCCTCATCAGCGTGTATGAACTTTATATTATGCTCTTAAGACCTCTGCATTTAATCGAATATATAATTTAAATTAGTCTTATAAAATGGAACATTAAAGTCAATCACTCTCTTAATGCGATTGACTGTCTTGTAAGATATTCCGTTCTTTTTATATATGTTAGCTATCGATTAAGCAGATATGTGAAGCTCAGGAAATTGGCGATTAAACATCACAGCCCTCTAGGCTAGAGAGAAATGAGCCCAGTATTTAAGAGTCTTATCATTAATAAGATATTCAATATGATGCTGCTGAAATTTTATGGGTCTCTTAGGCTTAGAATTAAGATGCTATCTCTTAAATTCAATGTTAATGGACAGGGAGACCTCACAGTTGCTGGAGGTTTATGGAGTAGCCTTGCTATAGACGTATAGTTCAGAACAGGCTTGAGTTATTCACTATATTCATCACATCCATATCGCAACTTAAACAATAAATCTATAAACTCACTGTCATAAACTGACCCCGAACCTCGCATATACTCACTTAAAATACTAATATTTAAGCATTAAATCCCTACATAAACCCTATGAAACCCTAATAAAGTATGCACTAATAGTCTACTTTTATCAATCAAAAATTCAATCAAACTACTGAAAGGGTTCTGGGGTTTCGAATGTGTGTTTAATGATTTAAAATCAAATAAATTTAACATATCACTGTTTAATACTAAAATCAAACCATAAATTTTTGTCGTGACGTAGACGTATCTGAGTGAGTTGAGGTGGCAAACTTCCGTGACGTGGCAGTCATAAAGTAGAAAACTCCGAAAAAACTCATTCTCGCTATTACCTAGTCTACTCCCAAAATCAAGATGTCATTGTTTGTACCTGGGGACAGAGCTCGTGGAATCCAACTAAGTAACAGAAGATGGAAAAAAACGCTTACCGGTCCCACCGCTGCTTGGAATGTAATCCCTATCCTTTCGCTGTGGTAGCTTCAGCACCCTAACCCGGTTTGGGAGAAAAATCCTTATCGTTGGCTTTGATGGTTTCCGTCTTCTCACTTTCGAAGGCAGAGCGTACCTTCATCCTGCTTCCTATTACCTAGGAAACTGAACTCAAGTCAGGTAACTCATCTATGCAGGGAAATCCTTAGCGTGCAGACGACTCGAGGAGTTTATGATCTGACAGATTGAACCCCGCCGACTGGTCCCTAATGCGTTCCGCTCAGCAACCCCCTACCTGCCCTCGGTAGGCCTTAGTGTTGTAGAAAGCTCTATTAGAAAGTCTCCAGCCTCGGGCCCCTGTGGGCCACCCTATCCTTATAACCTTAATAATGTAAAAGTCAATGTTGCTAATATTCTCAATAAATGTAGATTTTTCTTTCTTCAAAAGTCTTTCCTTCTATTGTATAATAGGCATGATGATTAAAATTATTTATTTAAATATAATTTAAGTACTTTAAAGTTAATCTTTCATATTTAATATCTTCTACGAAGAGTAGTATTACATTTTATAATCCAACCGTCTCTACTTTTTTAAAAAAGTGGGGACGCTTAGAGGATTTTAATTAATCATGTATTATTTAAATTAAATTGAATTAATATATTATTAAAACTGGTCTATCAGTAAAAGTATTTACAATGACTTAATGACTAATTGTTATATTTGTTTCTCATAATTCAAGATTCAAATCTGAAAAGTTATATAAGAAATTCTTTTGAATTTAATAAATTCTAAATGGAATTAGAAAAGTGTTTTTTCTTGATATTTAATAATATTTTTACGGACTAAGATACTTGTATACATACTTACTTAAGTTTTTATAATTCTTTTTGGAAATATATAGATCTATTAGGATCTCTATTATTTTAAAGGAATTTTGAATCCTGAATTTAAGTCTAGAGCCTATTTATTTTACTGTTATATAATGTTTTAATAATATATATAATTATTTTCATTTGTTAAACTGTTAGATACTATATACTTATTTTAATATATTCACAAAAAATCCTCCAAGCGTCGCCACTTTTTTAAAAAGTGGGGACGGTTGGAAAATTTATTCTTAATATTTATACTAAATGGTTTAATAATGCTCAATGCGGAATCTGTATGATCTATGATATAGAAATTTTTTAAATGTATTTGCTTTTATAAATTCTAATAGCAATCTGCTATATCTCCAGTTCAATAAAGTATTCTATTATTATTGAATTATATTCTTTCACTGTGGATGAGCTACTCTCTCTAATACTAATTTTAAAATCCTCAGCTATTGATATGACTGAGAAAATAATTAATCTGCTTATAATTCAGTGCAAGCTCACATTTAACTTGTGATTTATTACTCATCTATAACTGCTTATTCAAATAAGAAAATTATCAGATTCTAATTGAGCAAGTGATAATCTAATATTGTGTAATTCATATATTACTACAGTTATTATATATTTATAATGTCTTTCGCTAAAAGTATCAGCTCTACAGAAATGGTTATAACATACTAATTTCACTCATTATGTTATTTATAATATACTTTAAATATGAAAAATAAGGCATCTTACCCTTAGTATGTCCATTCTAGAACAAATTCAAACAAAAATGGTTACATTACAATTTAATTCCTCAAGGCAATCAATGCTTAGATTTATACTTTAGTAGTTGCAATTGACTATTCTGTATCTCAATATATGCCAAGTATCTCTATGCAACAGCTATTTTACTTCTATTTAGTGCTGATAGTTGGAAGTTACCAACCAAAAGGTCCTCATTTAAATCAATATTCTCCATGATACTTCATCTAATGCTATAATTAGGTAATCTTCGCTATTAATTAACAATTATAACGAAAGTTAATGAATTTGATGATAGATTATGAGATAATTCAATAGACTAAATTGCAATTTTGATTTGAAGATTATTTTGATAGCAAGTAGTTTATTTCAGGGGTCTACTGTTTCTATAAAACTTCTAATTATACCACAAATTATTATGTTTACCTTACACATTTAAATCATGATTCTCTTCCAAAAAACTTATTTATAATTATTTCCCAAATCAATATCTCATTATTTATCTTAATTTTGGTTGTACTAGGCATTTAGTTTTACTTAAATTAAAGGTGTCCTTTCAGTTCAAACATAGAAAGCATATTTGATTAAATATATTTAATTATATTAATTACTATATTTAGAGTAAATCAACAAGAACAAATTATAAGATGTGAAGTAATAGGACCAATAAATTTTCAGTGACTTAACATATACAAATTTATATTGAATAATATTCAAATTCAATAATTAATTCAAATAATTAAATTAATTAAAAAGAGAAAGCGCGGGGTCAAGATGGAGGAACAAAAATAGAATGGGGACGTAAGGAGAAAACTACCTGTGTACCTGCCAAAGGAAGAGACAAAAGAGACATCCAAGTCAAATAGTCAAAGCACGATGAGAGACTATTTTGAATATTCAAAAAAAATGTCAGAAGTTTAGCAAGAAGACAACCTATAGAATTTAGTCAAACATTAAAACATTAAAACTTTGAACAAATTCAGCATCCGGTAGGATAATGGCCGACAGCTTCATTTTACCAACCTCAAAGGGAAGCTGAAGGATGGGTTAGAAGAACAGAGAGATTCGCGGAAAGTCAAAGAACCAAGAGAAGAGAGGAAACTATAAATAACAAGAGATAATTGACGGTGAAATCTTTTGAGCTAAATATTTGCCTATAAAATGTCAGAGGACTCAATTCAAAATTAAAATAAGATGAACTCCTGAGGGAAATAGAAGGAAAACGCCCGGACTTTATCGGGCTTGTGGAAACGAGATTACAGAGAATAATAGGATTAAACAGCAAAAACATAGCACAGACTCAACTAGCTAGAAATGGAGGAGTTCTGGTGCTTAACAATGGCGTCTTCCGAATGTAGACAATTAAAACACTGAGGTAGTATATAACATGGACGATATTGAATGTAGGAGGGTTCCCGCTACACATATTTACTGTGTACATCCCACCGTTTTGGAACGAAGAGGTGAAAGAAACTTAAAACAGACTCATATACATGATTAAATCATTAAAGTAGAAATGCAACAAGCAAAGAATAATTGTGATGGGCGACTTTAACTTCCACCTAAGAGAACTGAGTAAAAGACTAAACAAAGAAGGACTAAAGGAATCTATTCCACAAGGAGTAGAAACTCATATAAGAGGAAACCAATTAGACTAAATATTTTCAAACGTTGAGACAAGCAGTTGGGAAACAAGCCAACTAAGATTAACAGACCACAAACTGCTGCAAGTGAGACTAAAGTTAAAATTTCAAGAAAATGATTTGAAATTATCAGATAGGGAAAACAACCTGAGAATAGCCGATATAAGGAAGTAATGTTGGAAGTCCTTCATAGAGGAAGGGAGAGAATTAACACTGAAGGAGCTTGACTAACCAATTCAAAAATGTTTCGAGGAAAAATTAGAAAAACATTTTAAAGGTAAAAACTGGTACCAGTAGCCACCACAATGGGCTATCAAAGACAAAACGAATAGCATTCAAAACTCATTTTAAGACACAAAGCTACAATGGAAAGAAGCGATTAGGGACTTGGAGTAATGCCTTGATAGAAATGACCTGAAAGGATTCTTTTATCAAGTAAAAAGATTGACTAAGAGTCAAAAACAATCTTAACCAATAAGGGGAATCACGATAAATGAGGAGAGAGTAGAAATGGGAGAATCTTCAAAAAGACACATTTTAGAATATTATAACCTGCTGTTCAAAGATAGCAGAAATGGAATCTCACAATTGGGGCAGAAAGCAGATATAAAAATGACCAATGAACAAGAGTAAGAGAGATTTTGCAATGAGCTTGACGTTGAAAAAAGTATTAAAGAATGCAACTTTAACAAAGCTATAGGTCCAGATGGATTCGACGGGAAAATCTTACTAAAATCAGAAAAGATTCTACAAACAGTTTGCAAGAAAATCGCGGAATGGTTAAACACAGCAACTATTCCACAATACATCAAAGAAGGCAGACTAATCCTATTAAGTAAAAGCTAAGGTGATTTGTACCCAGAGGTACCAAACACTAGACCAATAGTAATTAACTCACACTTGAGTAAAATCGTTGAAAAAGTCATCATAAATAAGATCTAAGAAAACAAGAGTGAATTACTGAAAACTGGAAATTATCAAAATGGCTTTAAAGAAAACAAAAGCACCCACATTAACTTAATGAGACTTCTGGAACATGTAAAAACTTCGAGAAGGAAGAGTAACAAAAGAGAAGCTTACCTACTAGTAGACTTGCAAAAAGCATATGACTCAGTCTGGAAAGACAAGATGATAGAGATCCTGAGAAGAAGAGCAGTTAACGAGAGTGACGCGATGTCGGTAAAGTTAATAGAAGCTTTATACCAGAACAACAAAATACAATTTGAGGGTGATGAGATCTAAACACAATAAGGAGTAGCCTAAGGTAGTAGACTATCACCCATGTTATTTAATATCTACCTTTAGGACGCTCTCTATTCCCAACAAGAATTAATGTCATTGATTAAATAAGGCAAATTGATTGCCTTTGCTGATGACATTCTAATTAATATCAATGATCCGGAGCAATTCAAGAGAGTGCTAGAGTGCTTCAGGGGATTGGAAATATCCCACAATTTAAAACTAAACAGGAAGAAGACAGTATTTCTAAGCGATGCGAAGAAGTTTGAAAAAATTATTCAAATTAAAGGAATTTGCAAAGTCCAGGAAGCGAAATATCTAGGAATGAACATCTGTCTAAACACGCAACAATTGTTGAAAAACACTTGGAACGAGATTAAACAAAAAACTGGGTTCTATCAAAAGCTGACTAAATCTAGCAACCCAACTGTAGGAGATACTATAATGGTAGCACAAATAAGATCCTTACTTATATATAAATATACCCCACTAGTAGCAGCCCAATATGTGAAGATCAGCGAAATAGAAAAGATGGAACTTCAGCTCAAAAGGATTGCATTTAAGACATCCAGGGATATTCCAAACAAAATATTAAGGAATGTCACCCAGCTAAAAGACACTAACACGAATGAAATAATCCTAGAGCTAGTTCAGAAGAACATGAAAAAGATAAAAGCGGATCTTTCGGAATTCGCCAAAATAAAAAAAGCCCCAGAAATAATCAAAGAAAAAGGGGAAGTCATGAAAGGGAGAAAAAAACTATTTTTGACAAAAAATGTAATGCACACGATGATGGCCATCAGTTAGGGCAGAACTATTGCAGCGTACGGCATGTGCCACTACTGTAGTGTACACAAAGTATTAGTAGAAAATAATCACTTAAGAAGCTGCAAACCGATAAATGTAGCTGGCGATCCCACAAGGTTTTCAAAGCAAATTAGGGAAAACAGAATTATTGACATGTAGAGCAGCACCTAAATAGAAATTATCACGAACATGGTCTGGTTGGACAACAGAATAAGATAATTAGAAGCACACGAATACTACTAACCAATAAAAAAACAATTTAGAGTGATGTATGTCAAGAAAAAAGAAGTAGAATTTGATGAAAATAAAATGAAATGATTTCATGGAAATGAATATCTAAAATACAGTAGAACCTTGAGTAATTAAGAAAGTAAAATCTGAGAATTATAATACAAATAATTAAATTAATTAAAAAGAGAAAAGAAAAAACCAAAATAACAAGAACAAGATGGAGGAATCAAAATTCAGTGGGAGATACTAGAGAGACTGGAATGGTAATTCACACAAGAGAGAAAGTACAAGCTGTTGGACCAAGAGAGAGGAGAAGAATCAATTCTGGAAGAAGGTGCAGGAGGTGAGATATAGCCACAGAGATAGGAGCAAGGACCAAGAGGCTTTGGGCATCAGGAATGAAGATCATTTCAAAGTTCCGCTAAACAAACAAATGGGCTTTAAAAGCAAGTTCAAGATTGGAAAATCCAACCCAAGCAAAAAGATAAACGAGACCCAAAGTCAAAGAACATCTTTCGACAAGCATGAAGATGGATCGGAGTGCGTGCAAAGAGATTAAATGATAGTCAAGAACATCATTGACCTGACAGAAGTCAAATGCCGAGACTTCGATAAAGTAATCCTAACCAAAAGAGGATGGACTCCACAAATCACAAGGATGATCACTATTGTGTGCTGTCCAAGCACAAGAGTCAAAGTAGAAAAGGCACTGGTAAGAAAGTACGATGATAGGAGAATTGCCAGATTGAAAGGGGCTAGAGAAAGTGAGCTATGGTCAGAAAAGCAGTTAAGATACTCGAAGGAAATCAATGAAGAGTGGCAACACTTCGACTTGATCCCAGGATTCCATGTCCAAGAGGAGACTATGGAAATGTGCCTTAAACAAGTGGAGGAAATGCAATTCACTTATGGCAAACAGAAATGCCTAATCTTACCACCAATGGTCATGGACGACAATGGATTGAGAGGAGTAGAAAGATGGATAGGTTCTACTAACTGGAAACTAGACAATGCGAAATTCTGGAGAGACCAAGAAGAAATTGAAAACATTATCATCCCCACAAGTTGTCAGAGTAAGATGAAGAATTGCCAAAACTGGGTAATCATGAAAGTAGAGAGGAACTCAAAGCAACTGGAGATATTTGATGTGAGAAAGAATGTTGGGAGCCTAGCAATAATCCAAAAGTTCGTGAAACAACTGAACGTTATGACCCAAGAGACAGTAGGTCCACAATTCAGAGCTGAAAGAGTGACTAGCAAAGTAGAGACCAATTAAGTTATAGACCCAGAAGACTGTGGAGTGTTGGCGTTGCTTATAGCAAATCATTTGGCGTTAGAACTAGAAGGAGACCCAATATTCTAGATTTTCGCAAAAGACTGGATTAATATGCAAAGATATTATCTCATGTTCAATCTAGAAGTGGGGTTCAACAAAATGGAGATTGGCAAATCGGGTATATCAATTGTGGAAGAAGAGGCAGAGAAAAACATAGAGAAGAGAAGCTCATTAATATGGAAACAGGCAGACAAGGAGCTGGGGGTAGAGGCAAACAATCCTACCAACCTTGTGGACAGATGGGAAGAGATGGTCATGGTGAATTAATGGCAATCAGAACTGGAGCAAGAGTATGAAAAGTTTGAGAGAGAATTCAATGGAAGCAACAGTAAAAACTTAAACGATTTGGAAAGCTGCATGTTTAGCGATCGACAAGAAGTTTTATCAAGGGTAGAAACTCAGATTAGACCTCAAGCGGAAGTCGAGAGAGACATGAACAACCTCGAAACACAAGGGTAGTACAAACAGAACATTGAAGATGAGGAGAGAAGAGAGACCAAGCAGCAAATCGAGATAGCAGAGGCTAAAGATCAGGATTGATAAGCGGAGAACCGCGAGGTGAGGCATCATTCATCAGGATATTATAATTCAGGAACTGCAATCTAAATTACTCAATGTGTTTTATTAGTATTTGTTTTAATTTACCTACAGTTATTTACTACTACTACTACTAATATTCAAATTCTATTGAGATTCTTGCCATACAAAACCACTGTGAATTGCCACAAGATATCATAATAGTTTAGTTTCAATATTTAAATTATATATATATTGAAATATGAAACTATGAAATAAAATAGATTAAGTGAATGAGAATAACAATTACTTGCAAATCAGTAGAAACACCGTAAATATCAGCACTGTCAAGGACTATAAACAGATTCAAATTCAAACTATGTAGGGATACATTAATCAATTCAATCCTTATTTAAATAGTTGTAGGGAGTTACTGATTATAATTAAAATGATTTTAATAAATATTGTTAAAGCTATTAATTTTTGTAGGAGAATATTTTAATATACAAGTGGATAGATTAAAATAATATGAGTGGCATACAGTTGAAAAGGTGAATATTAATAGATATATTTTATTATTGAGATATAAGGTGTCTGCGACTTGAAGCTCAGCTTTAGAGAATATAGATCATTTAGTCTAAAAATGAAAGTAAAGAGACGAACATTGAGTAATTACCTACTAAGCGAATGAAATAGCAAGAAATACTGTGACTTAAGCATTTAAAGTACAGTTCATTACAAGCTTAAAATGAAATTAGGTTTATAAATAAGTTACTTATTATAAAAAGTTAATAAATAGAAGTATTTAATAATGTTTATTTATTAAAAAACATAAATAAAGCCGCTAACATTAAATTTATAGATTTAATTAATCATAATAGGGGTAATGGCCCCCTGGGGGGGCCGCTATAATTTTTTTATAATTTTCATAAAATGACCTAAAAATGATTATTATATCAATCTAACTTGATATAATTTATAAATAAGGTTTGAAATAATCTTTTCTAAGGAATACATTGAGACCTAGATCAGAGTAGCATTCCACATTAACATCATAAAAAACATTAATTTTTGAATAAAAATAAGTTTTTTCTTTTAAATTTAATGTCTTAAATATTTATGATTTCACTAATTTAATTACTCATTAAATGATTAACTGTTATAATAATTTGTTAGAGCTTTAATTAATTTTGCCAGACAGATTATTTATAACTGAATCATTATATTAGAAGCAATTATAACAGTTAATCATTTAATGAGTAATTAAATTAGTGAAATCATAAATATTTAAGACATTAAATTTAAAAGAAAAAACTTATTTTTATTCAAAAATTAATGTCTTTTATGATGTTAATGTGGAATGCTACTCTGATCTAGGTCTCAATGTATTCCTTAGAAAAGATTATTTCAAACCTTATTTATAAATTATATCAAGTTAGATTGATATAATAATCATTTTTAGGTCATTTTATGAAAATTATAAAAAAATTATAGCGGCCCCCCCAGAGGGCCATTACCCCATAATAGGGATAATTGGGCATTCACTCAGATAATTATGTCCAATGTTTTGTTAAGATAACATTTATGATACTGCAAAGATTTCACAGAATATTTAATATTACAAAGTCTCACTTCTATTGATTTATACAAATAAATTATTGATAACCATAGCAATATAGAATGACTCATATTTAAAATTATTAATAGTAATAATAATAATAATGATAATAATAATAATAATAATAATAATAATAATAATAATAATAAGAATAATAATAATAATAATAATAATAATAATAATAATAATAATAATAATAATAATAATAATAATAATAATAATAATAATATACTAATAATGTAATCACATTAACACCTCCCATTAAATTTGAAAATAATGCATATCAATAATCAAGAAACTAATCCTACTCATTATATTAATCTTCAGTCGCTACTCATAAGCACCTATGTTCCCAGTAGTAGAATTAGATGAAGTTTTTAATTATTGTAATTTGAGTTTCTGTTAGTGAATCTTTCAATGTCTATTCTTGCTATGCTAGCCATTTTGAGAGCAACAATGACTTCTTTAAAGTCTAATAATCTCAACATTAATCTTTTGGTTTTAGATGAGTATAATGAAGTAATAATAGTAATCTTCTGAATTTGAGTTACCTTACTATTGCAAATTGCAGATGTTCTATAGTGAATTTCTGATGTCTGTGTTTATATGGATTAAAATTTTGAGAATTTAAATTCCTAGGATAACTCCTATTATATCTACCCACCTAGCACTTAAAGTTTGAAATGATTTGCTATCATACCAACAACATAAATGCTCTACCAATAAGGATAACTCACTTAAAATTTTATCATGTTTTGTAAGTTTACTATTTTTTCACTCCTTAAATATTGTGTATTATTTAAATTTTATGAAAGTGTCATATTTTAATTTAAACTTGCTTTAAAATATCCTAATAGTTCTGGATAAAAACATCTATTTTACTTATCCAACATTTGCTAATGAGAGATCTAGATTTCTTATGATTTCTTCTCGGAATACTGTAAATATATTCAGTAAAATTTTTAATAACTGTCAAAGAATGGATAAATAAATAATTAAATATAGATAAATTTAATCAAAATTTAATCGTATGCATTTTGTTGCAATTAAACCCACAAATAAAGAAAAGTATTTAAATGTTTATTATAATTTATTAAATAAATTAGATAGTCTTTATAATTAAATTAAATTTCATATATTTATCTTCATAAATTATGGTTTAACTAAACTCTAAGTTTAGTGAAACTATAATTATCTATTATATGAATGGCATATTTATACTAGTGAAAATATTTCACTAGTAATATTTATAAATTTAGATAACTAATTAACCAATAAATCTTAAAGCAATTAGTTTTTGTGCCAAAATGACCTAAGTTGGATAAGAACACCTCTTATTAGCCCGTTAAATTAATAAAAAAGAAAATAAAATTTAATAATAAATCTAATTTTGTATTTCCAAAATAGATATATCATTGATAAAATTTATAAGAGTAATGCTTATTCAATCTTATCATTAAAATATATATCATGAGAATATGATAACTAGATATTAAATATGAAATAGTGTTTCGTACCAGTTAGATATAATTATATGTTTTCAGTTCCAATTGGCCTTATTCGTATTGTAGAATCATCAGGTTTAAGAACTTTTAAAAATTTTCAATTCTTAAAGCCTGATCTTGCACATTTAAGGTTAGTTTTCTTGTTCTTCCATTTTGTAGGGAGTAATATTATTCGTTTAGATTCAAGATATTTTTCTCTATTTTACAAACATTCTGATCATTTTCTCGAGGGACAGTTATTATCATTATTGTCCGTTAACAATTTTTCCTAATCATTTTCAGGTAATTTTTAGTCATGTATTTTGAAAAATTTATAATTAACTTTGAATAATTCTTGATAGATTTAGGTATATTCTTGGAGGATTCAGAATAATGTTTTTGTTTTAAAAAAAAAAATTTTTCCCTAAAAAATCAACTAAGGATTCCAAAAAAGGCACCAAAAAAAAAACAAAAGAGATTAGTGATAAATCCTTATAGAACTATAATAATGAAAATGGATTTTTGAGATTCTTGATTTTCAGTAAGTAGAGATAAAAAAAATGTGATTAAAAAAAGTTTTTTAAAAAAGTTAATTAAAAACAGGGCAGAGATAATAGCATCTGCCACGATTGGGTTTTAAACAATATTTTTCTAAATTTACATTTAATCATTAATTATATATAGATAGATTGCTATCTTCCAGACCTGATGTTTGAAGTCTGAAAACCTCTAAAAATTTTAGAAGGTGTTGAAAGTTATGAATTATCTTAATACTATATTTAACAATATCTTCATTATGATGGTATTTTTAATAATAGTTTGCTTTTATCATTTGTATTTCATTTAACAATTGTAACTTTATAAATGTGCTCTCATATGCTCCATAATGTTATGGATATGTAATATTATTGAGTCCTCCTCCATAGTTTTATGCAAGTCTGTTGCTTCAGCTGAAAGTTGAGTAGGTATCTAAAGTTCTACGTTGAAGTTTTTAATTTGAATCTAGATACTATTAATTACCTGTGGTAACTTTGTGGGAGTGTACTATAATTTCTCTAGTGAAATCCTTTGTTATTGACTGTTCTTTATATAAAAAAAGTGTGGTCTTGAAAGATTTTTGAGACTTGATAGTTTTACTAAATATATAACATTCTTTAAATAAGGAATTAAATAATAATGTCATTGATTATAGTTGAGAAAGTGTGGGTATTATTACAAGTTTTAAGTGAGGGAGATACTGATGCAATATTTTACTCTTATAAGTCTAAATAAAACTTCATAAATGACTGTAAACTTAATGTTTTTATTCCTTTAATGTTTAAAAAAATGGTTCAATTATTCTTCTTGGATATATTTTCAAGATATTGTTTTGGATATCTAAATAATATATGGACTATAAATGTCAATTTCAATGATGTTAAGTTAATGTTAATTATAGTCTTTAGTCAATTTTCTAAAGAATATATTCATTTATCAGCTCAATAACTTGACTTTACATAATATTGCCTTCGATATCATGTCATCGTTATATCTAATTCAATATTTGAACTATTTTTAATTTAAATCATATAAACTATACTTGCCATAAAATTATGATTATAAAAAAATGCTGCATAAAATGTGAATACATAGAATAAACAATATGTAAATTTTTGCTTTACATTATCATTAAACACTGCCACACTTGAAATGTTCATCAGCCATCGTATATTATTATATATATATATATATATGAATAACTCAGGTAAGGGGTGGTAGTAACAATTAATCAAATGAGAATTATAATATTGATTTCAATTATTAATTAATAAACATGGAGCAGATATTTTTCATCTTTTGTGACTCCATTGCAATCGTCGACTTCGCAGGTACAAGGTAAGTTCTTTATTAATATTTCTGAAATCATTATTGTCTGTTGATTAGATAAATGGGTTCTTATAGGCTGGTCGACTGAAGGACCTGATCAGAACCAGGCCACATATGTGACGCCACCCCGTTCTTGGCGCTACTACCTTGGTGGAGGAGGACCTACAGATCATTCGCCGGTAACAAACCGTTGGCAGGTCTGGGGTTCGAACCAGGCGTCCTCCTACTATGGGCAAGCTGCCACCCGCTTGCCGACCTGGCTCTGATCGTATATTATTATACTATATTAAAAGAGAAGTTATTTGCTTATAATTCAAGCTGAGTATCTTTATTGACCTCCAAACTACTTTATTAGGCAAAGAATACAGTGAAGTACGGATACCAAAACCGATAATTAATAAATTTATTTGCATTTAAGTATGAAAGACATAATTAGTTTCATGAAAACAATGCTCTCATAAGAAATTTAATAAGCAATGTTATGATCAATTAAGCTCATAAATTTAGATAAATATAGTAAATAAATAATTTATATTTTATCAATTCGTTAGAAAACACTCAAATAAGTTCAACTTAAATATAATAAAGTGAGGTTTCCTTAAATATAATGGTGAAATATTCATATTTACAATTTTGTAGTAGTTTATTCTTGCCAAGAAGACACTTCAATTACTTTTGCATTTGCAATAGGTTTAAATATTACGTAAGTGGGACTTTGTCAAACATTAAAAATGATGGATTGTAATTTAACCTAGATGGAAGAGCAATAATTCTGAATATTTTTTTAATTGTCAAAAGTTTAGGAAAACGCTTTATAATTATGAGATTCATGCATATTATTAAGTGAGTATAATTAAAATGGGGAAACTGTTAAAAATAAATAAAAAAGAGATTAAATAAAATTATGATCATCTCAATATACATGAGTTAAGATCTAACAGTCACTAGTTTGAATTATGTTTGAGTAGATCCTTATTTAAATTTAATTAAATAATCAACTAACTAAAAATGGAATTTTTGCTTTTTTATCATATTTTCTGATTATTTTTATTTTTGTTCATCGATCAAGTAGATGCTGTAGCTGATCTTCAAGTTTTTTCATAATTTTCATTGATATCTTCAGGGTATCTTCAGTAAATCTTCCTTAAAAAACTTAAAGTGTGGAGAGTATGGAGAGTGTGGAGTTTAGCATCTCTAATAACAGTGGAAATAGCATCAATATCACCAATATTCTCAAAATCAAACATTATTAGGAGTCTGAGATTTTTTCTAAAACATCTTGTTTTTCTTAAATTCATAGATGTGAGACCTAATATTGAAGCTGATGATGAAGATAATGTTGTTGAAAACGATGAAAAAATCAGTGATGTAAAATTTTGAAATTC
>ARYC01016917.1:0-14004 GCA_000711775.1 Oxytricha trifallax
CCATAATAGGGATAATTGGGCATTCACTCAGATAATTATGTCCAATGTTTTGTTAAGATAACATTTATGATACTGCAAAGATTTCACAGAATATTTAATATTACAAAGTCTCACTTCTATTGATTTATACAAATAAATTATTGATAACCATAGCAATATAGAATGACTCATATTTAAAATTATTAATAGTAATAATAATAATAATGATAATAATAATAATAATAATAATAATAATAATAATAATAATATAATATAATAATAATAATAATAATAATAATAATAATAATAATAATAATAATAATAATAATAATAATAATAATAATAATAATAATATACTAATAATGTAATCACATTAACACCTCCCATTAAATTTGAAAATAATGCATATCAATAATCAAGAAACTAATCCTACTCATTATATTAATCTTCAGTCGCTACTCATAAGCACCTATGTTCCCAGTAGTAGAATTAGATGAAGTTTTTAATTATTGTAATTTGAGTTTCTGTTAGTGAATCTTTCAATGTCTATTCTTGCTATGCTAGCCATTTTGAGAGCAACAATGACTTCTTTAAAGTCTAATAATCTCAACATTAATCTTTTGGTTTTAGATGAGTATAATGAAGTAATAATAGTAATCTTCTGAATTTGAGTTACCTTACTATTGCAAATTGCAGATGTTCTATAGTGAATTTCTGATGTCTGTGTTTATATGGATTAAAATTTTGAGAATTTAAATTCCTAGGATAACTCCTATTATATCTACCCACCTAGCACTTAAAGTTTGAAATGATTTGCTATCATACCAACAACATAAATGCTCTACCAATAAGGATAACTCACTTAAAATTTTATCATGTTTTGTAAGTTTACTATTTTTTCACTCCTTAAATATTGTGTATTATTTAAATTTTATGAAAGTGTCATATTTTAATTTAAACTTGCTTTAAAATATCCTAATAGTTCTGGATAAAAACATCTATTTTACTTATCCAACATTTGCTAATGAGAGATCTAGATTTCTTATGATTTCTTCTCGGAATACTGTAAATATATTCAGTAAAATTTTTAATAACTGTCAAAGAATGGATAAATAAATAATTAAATATAGATAAATTTAATCAAAATTTAATCGTATGCATTTTGTTGCAATTAAACCCACAAATAAAGAAAAGTATTTAAATGTTTATTATAATTTATTAAATAAATTAGATAGTCTTTATAATTAAATTAAATTTCATATATTTATCTTCATAAATTATGGTTTAACTAAACTCTAAGTTTAGTGAAACTATAATTATCTATTATATGAATGGCATATTTATACTAGTGAAAATATTTCACTAGTAATATTTATAAATTTAGATAACTAATTAACCAATAAATCTTAAAGCAATTAGTTTTTGTGCCAAAATGACCTAAGTTGGATAAGAACACCTCTTATTAGCCCGTTAAATTAATAAAAAAGAAAATAAAATTTAATAATAAATCTAATTTTGTATTTCCAAAATAGATATATCATTGATAAAATTTATAAGAGTAATGCTTATTCAATCTTATCATTAAAATATATATCATGAGAATATGTAACTAGATATTAAATATGAAATAGTGTTTCGTACCAGTTAGATATAATTATATGTTTTCAGTTCCAATTGGCCTTATTCGTATTGTAGAATCATCAGGTTTAAGAACTTTTAAAAATTTTCAATTCTTAAAGCCTGATCTTGCACATTTAAGGTTAGTTTTCTTGTTCTTCCATTTTGTAGGGAGTAATATTATTCGTTTAGATTCAAGATATTTTTCTCTATTTTACAAACATTCTGATCATTTTCTCGAGGGACAGTTATTATCATTATTGTCCGTTAACAATTTTTCCTAATCATTTTCAGGTAATTTTTAGTCATGTATTTTGAAAAATTTATAATTAACTTTGAATAATTCTTGATAGATTTAGGTATATTCTTGGAGGATTCAGAATAATGTTTTTGTTTTAAAAAAAAAAATTTTTCCCTAAAAAATCAACTAAGGATTCCAAAAAAGGCACCAAAAAAAAAACAAAAGAGATTAGTGATAAATCCTTATAGAACTATAATAATGAAAATGGATTTTTGAGATTCTTGATTTCAGTAAGTAGAGATAAAAAAAATGTGATTAAAAAAAGTTTTTTAAAAAAGTTAATTAAAAACAGGGCAGAGATAATAGCATCTGCCACGATTGGGTTTTAAACAATATTTTTCTAAATTTACATTTAATCATTAATTATATATAGATAGATTGCTATCTTCCAGACCTGATGTTTGAAGTCTGAAAACCTCTAAAAATTTTAGAAGGTGTTGAAAGTTATGAATTATCTTAATACTATATTTAACAATATCTTCATTATGATGGTATTTTTAATAATAGTTTGCTTTTATCATTTGTATTTCATTTAACAATTGTAACTTTATAAATGTGCTCTCATATGCTCCATAATGTTATGGATATGTAATATTATTGAGTCCTCCTCCATAGTTTTATGCAAGTCTGTTGCTTCAGCTGAAAGTTGAGTAGGTATCTAAAGTTCTACGTTGAAGTTTTTAATTTGAATCTAGATACTATTAATTACCTGTGGTAACTTTGTGGGAGTGTACTATAATTTCTCTAGTGAAATCCTTTGTTATTGACTGTTCTTTATATAAAAAAAGTGTGGTCTTGAAAGATTTTTGAGACTTGATAGTTTTACTAAATATATAACATTCTTTAAATAAGGAATTAAATAATAATGTCATTGATTATAGTTGAGAAAGTGTGGGTATTATTACAAGTTTTAAGTGAGGGAGATACTGATGCAATATTTTACTCTTATAAGTCTAAATAAAACTTCATAAATGACTGTAAACTTAATGTTTTTATTCCTTTAATGTTTAAAAAAATGGTTCAATTATTCTTCTTGGATATATTTTCAAGATATTGTTTTGGATATCTAAATAATATATGGACTATAAATGTCAATTTCAATGATGTTAAGTTAATGTTAATTATAGTCTTTAGTCAATTTTCTAAAGAATATATTCATTTATCAGCTCAATAACTTGACTTTACATAATATTGCCTTCGATATCATGTCATCGTTATATCTAATTCAATATTTGAACTATTTTTAATTTAAATCATATAAACTATACTTGCCATAAAATTATGATTATAAAAAAATGCTGCATAAAATGTGAATACATAGAATAAACAATATGTAAATTTTTGCTTTACATTATCATTAAACACTGCCACACTTGAAATGTTCATCAGCCATCGTATATTATTATATATATATATATATATGAATAACTCAGGTAAGGGGTGGTAGTAACAATTAATCAAATGAGAATTATAATATTGATTTCAATTATTAATTAATAAACATGGAGCAGATATTTTTCATCTTTTGTGACTCCATTGCAATCTTCGACTTCGCAGGTACAATGTAAGTTCTTTATTAATATTTCTGAAATCATCATAGTCTGTTGATTAGATAAATGGGTTCTTATAGGCTGGTCGACTGAAGGACCTGATCAGAGCCAGGTCACATATGTGACGCCACCCCGTTCTTGGCGCTACTACCTTGGTGGAGGAGGACCTACAGATCATTCGCCGGTAACAAACCGTTGGCAGGTCTGGGGTTCGAACCAGGCGTCCTCCTACTATGGGCAAGCTGCCACCCGCTTGCCGACCTGGCTCTGATCGTATATTATTATACTATATTAAAAGAGAAGTTATTTGCTTATAATTCAAGCTGAGTATCTTTATTGACCTCCAAACTACTTTATTAGGCAAAGAATACAGTGAAGTACGGATACCAAAACCGATAATTAATAAATTTATTTGCATTTAAGTATGAAAGACATAATTAGTTTCATGAAAACAATGCTCTCATAAGAAATTTAATAAGCAATGTTATGATCAATTAAGCTCATAAATTTAGATAAATATAGTAAATAAATAATTTATATTTTATCAATTCGTTAGAAAACACTCAAATAAGTTCAACTTAAATATAATAAAGTGAGGTTTCCTTAAATATAATGGTGAAATATTCATATTTACAATTTTGTAGTAGTTTATTCTTGCCAAGAAGACACTTCAATTACTTTTGCATTTGCAATAGGTTTAAATATTACGTAAGTGGGACTTTGTCAAACATTAAAAATGATGGATTGTAATTTAACCTAGATGGAAGAGCAATAATTCTGAATATTTTTTTAATTGTCAAAAGTTTAGGAAAACGCTTTATAATTATGAGATTCATGCATATTATTAAGTGAGTATAATTAAAATGGGGAAACTGTTAAAAATAAATAAAAAAGAGATTAAATAAAATTATGATCATCTCAATATACATGAGTTAAGATCCAACAGTCACTATTTCGAATTATGTTTGAGTAGATCCTTATTTGAATTTAATTAAAAAATCAACTAACTAAAAATGGAATTTTTGCTTTTTTATCATATTTTCTGATTTTTTTTATTTTTGTCCATTTTTGTTTTTTTTTCAACTTTTCTGATTTATTTCTATTTTAGCGCAGTGATCAAGTTGATGCTGGAGCTGATCTCTAAGTTTTTCATAAATTTTTCATAGATTTCTTCAGGGTATCTTCAGGGTATCTTCCTTGAAAAATAAAAACTGTGGAGAGTGTGGAGTTTAGCATCTCTAATAACAGTGGAAATAGCATCAATATCACCAATATTCTCAAAATCAAGCATTATTAGGAGTCTGAGATTTTTTCTAAAACATCTTGTTTTTCATAAATTCATAGATGTGAGACCTAATATTGAAGATGATGATGAAGATAATGTTGTTGAAAACGATTAAAAAATCAGTGATGTAAAATTTTGAAATTCTCTAGAATTTCAATCAGACTCCTAACAATGCTTGATTTTGAGAATATTGATGATATTGATGCTATTTCCACTGTTATTAGAGATGCTAAACTCCACACTCTCCACAGTCTCCACACTTTTTTATTTTAAGGAAGATATCCTGAAGATACCCTGAAGATATCTATGAAAAATTTATGAAAAACTTAGAGATCAGCTACAGCATCAACTTGATCACTGCGCTAAAAAAGAAATAAATCAGAAAAGTTGAAAAAAAACAAAAATTCCATTTTTAGATAGTTGATTAATTAATTAAAGTTAAATAAGGAACTACTCAAACATATTTCAAATTAGTGACTGTTTTATCTTAACACATGTATATTGATATGAACATAATTTTATTTGATCTCTTTTTTGATTTATTTTTAACAGTCTCCACATTTTAATTATACTCACTTAATAATATGCAATATTCAAGTAATAGGAGAAATTGTTCGGCTCAACACAGTAATAACTAATATATGTTATAGGATCGGAGAAGAAAACCACTTCTTAAATATTAAATAATTCTACTGCAAAATCAAGTCATATTGGATATAGCTACTAATAATTTGTCTTATTTGATAATATTTTTTACTTCCTTTAAATTATATATAGTCCATGATATTCTCCACCAAGAGAAAGTGCAGCACATAAAGTAAATTAACAAGCTGATTTATGGGTTATATTATTAAAAATTATTAACATAAATTATTATTTACATTGATTTAACAATGAATTAAGTAGATTCTTTTTGAGATTATCATTTTGGAGACACCTTTCAATTATAGATTTCATTGTATGAATAAACCCTGCAACTATTATATAATAAAATATCCTCATCTGATTCTCATCTAAATCTCATTCTTTTATGGTTACTCATCCACCTCTACAAATTATTTAACTTGAATATTATTGAATATAATTTAGATGATTACTTTTTTAATGAACAATACTTCAAAAGTTAAAATGATTAAATTGCTGGTTAATAATAATTATCACAATATGTCTGAAGTACTGAGCAAAGTAGAAGTTACTAAAGTGAGCGACAAAGAGGAGACATTAACAGTGGAGAGAACTCATTTGGAGTGCTATGGAATCTAATGCTATTCCGCAAATAAGTAAATCAGCACAAAGTATATCGTTAATATATATATATATATAAAGCGAATAAGTTGAAATAAGAATGATCATAAATTAGAAATACAAATATTTACAGAAAATGTCATTAGCATTAGTAGGTTTATTGTCTTAATTCACTGATCTTCTTCCTCATCTTCATCAGCATCATCTTTTCTTACTGTGGTTTAAATCCTGAAAAATATTCGCATTCAGCAATTGAGCTTCTCGACGTCAAAAATACCAGAGCTAGAGATGCTAAATTTAAAAGCTCTGCCACTTCTCTCCTCAACACTGTCGCTGCTGGAGATGCTGTTGGCCTTAGAGAGTCCACCATGTTTAGCCAAAATTTGAGAAATTAGAGATGTTTAAATAAATTAAAATTAACAAGGTCTTAATTAATACATTTCTGATTAAAATTAATTAAGACAAGCCTATTTAAAATCCCTTATAAATTTAATCTATTACTAACAAATTTAATCTTTGATCATTAAAACTTAAAAAGTTTTAAATTGTTAATTATAATTTATTAAACATCTCTAATTTCTCAAATTTTTGCTAAGCATGGTGGACTCTCTAAGGCCAACAGCATCTCCAGCAAGACAGTGTTGAAGAGAGAAGTGGCAGAGCTTTTAAATTTAGCATCTCTAGCTCTGGTATTTTGACGTCGAGAAGCTCAAGTGCTGAATGCGAATATTTTTCAGGATTTCAACCACAGTAAGAAAAGATGATGCTGATGAAGATGAGGAAGAAGATCAGTGAATTAAGACAATAAACCTACTAATGCTAATGACATTTTCTGTAAATATTTGTATTTCTAATTTATGATCATTCTTATTTCAACTTATTCGCTTTATATAAAGTTATTAACATTAAATAACTATTATATATTTTACTTTTATATCAACAATTTCAAGCTACAATTGAAATACTAAGTGTTTCAAGTATTATCAACACAAATATTGATACTCAGGCTGATCAAAGAGGCACATTGGGAATTCTTTTCTCGTTAGAGCTGATGGTCTGCTTATTCGCCAATAGCAATTGACTTTTTCATCATCATAAGAATAGACCATTTTTATTTTATATAAATATTTATTTATTTATTTATATTATTTACATCGTTGCATAGTTATTATCAGTGAAGCTGGCACAAGTGGCTTTTTACTTTGAGGTTGCACTTTCAATTTGTGCCTCGCGCTTAATTAGAGCTTACCCTTGCCTTTTTTTTATTTGAAAATATCACCATTAAAGTAGCTTTACAATGTGAAGCTTCCTTTTTAGTTAATTAATATACATTTAAAGTCATTTTATAATATAGAATTTGCGTAAAGTGAATAAGACAATTTCAATGTAGATATAAATAAAACTGATAAATTAATCCATTTAATTCAAATAAATAAATATATATATAAACAAATTATCAATTTTTATGAATAATAATGGCTTACATAATGAAGCAAGATGCTTTAGATAAAGTTAATCTAAACCTCTTTCAATAAATTATCAGCGGTAGGTTGACTACCAGATTAATTTGAATGTCATTGAGGGGATATTTGGTAGAGATAACAATTGAAAAAATTAAATAAATTGGAATTATTAACAGAAATAAAAGAATTGTTCTATAAATAACAAAATCAATACATTATTGAAAGAATTATTTGAGAATATACATAGTGAAATATAAATGTACTTGGTGTAAATGTTGTTTATATTCAATTCTGATTTATCAATTTGCCCCATCATGAATGTTGATATTAAGTAAATATTATTTAAACTACTTATTAGGCTTTTGAAAATCCAGTACTTTTGAATTATTAGATTTAGGTTATTTTTGTTAGATTGGAAAACATTTATTGAAAACATATGAGTAAAACCTTTAGAAAAATAATTTTAAAACAATAAAATTTTATAACAAAAGATTTAAAATATTATCAAACTCATAAATTATGCTAATAAATAGTTATTATAACTTTGATACCTTTGAGAATCTAATATTTATTATATGTTATAAACAAATAAAAGCCAATATCTTATGAATTCTATTTATTGATAATTGTTAAAGCTGTCGTTTACTGTAGGTTTATTTGTTGTTTCACTCACTTGGCCTTAAATTTTGACTTTCTCTTATCCTTTGGTTATTCTTACATGAATTGATTCTTCTTTATCATTCAAATTTATGCATCTTCAAGAGAAAGCCTGTAAAAATGATGCCAATGATTGAAGTGTCAACTTAGTGTGGCAATAATCAAAATATTTTTTTATTTTAAGCATATAAAGGCGCATAAGTTCATTAATTTCTATAAACTTACCACATCTATTAGGGAAATCTCATATTTACAGTATCTTCTCCTTCACGATCCAAGTGGTTGATCCTGCCTTACTCATCAACAATGAGGATAAACTAGGCTAAGTTTATTATAATAATCTCACAGAGATCCGCTAAGTTTTATATCTCATAGACTAATTGCGTGAAAACCTTTTTATTAACTTCACTATATTTTTGACAAATTTCTAGTTTTCTTAACATTATCTCTTCATAATTCTTGCTAAATATAAGTTGAGGAATGTACCACTTTAAATGAGGCCAATGAGAATTTTGAGTTGATTGTGGAGAAAAATTTGTATGTTTTCAAGTTGTCAATTAAAAAAAAGGACTGTGTTAGCTCATAAGTTGCCTTGCTATTACTTTTTATTAGCTCCTCAAGAAAGTAAAAAATGCAGAATCATATGTTGAGTTTAAACCATAAGTTTTTGAAGTATTTCAGATTACATAATCTCCAGCTAAATATAAAATTTTAAAGTAAAATATTAAATATATGTGTTACTTTTTTTAGGAGTGTCTAAATGATATGAAAAATGTATTATTATTTAATGTAATTAATAGTATATAACAGTATTGATGGATTAAAGTATATAAAAAGTGATGATCACTTAACCCAATATTTTTAGGATGATATCTTCTTATATAAATATAAGAAGATATATTTTTATCAATTAAAGCTTCAGTTCTTGAATTTTACTAGAAGTGATTTTATATATAGTGAACACTGAAATGTATTATTAATAAAATATATTAAAAATGGTGAACAAGAGAATGCTAAATACAGATTTAAATTCTATTCATTTGTAACTGTTAGTAATTTTATAAATTGTAACATAAGTTTAATTTAAATTTTATTACTTAAAATAGAATATGTATATTATACTATTTTTATTATATATACTTGTCTCATAAAAAGCATTTGAGTTATCTGTTGTATTTTAAAATGCTCACTATATTATAATTGGAAGAATATCAGATTCAGTTCATTATGGATACGAGACTCATGATGGTGAAAGTAAAAGAAGCCATCAAAGGCATCAATCCATTGGTTCCGGAGAATACCTCTATTACCGATGCGATCATCAAAATGACAGAATATGGCTTCGGCGCCATTACGGTAACCAAAGCTGACGGAAGCATCAAAGGCGTATTCACCGATGGCAGCTTACGGAAGCTGATCGGCGAAAAAGGCCGTGACATTTTAGGAAAAAATTTGTCTGACCTGGAATACAGGGAGCCAATCACCATCGACGGCAATGTACTGCTGAACGAGGCGAATGCCTTATTCAAAAAAACCAACGTGGATACCATCGTGGTAACGGATGGCGGCAAGCCGGTAGGGATGCTGGATATCCAGGACATGAAAGGATAATCACCAGATAACATTAAACGAAAGCCCCGGGAAACCCCCGGGGCTTTTTTATGCCGGCATGAACAATATGCGTGCGCGGCTGTTTTCAGATGAACGGTATAAATAGCCACTATGATTAACCCCATCGATAAAGACAAAGTAGCGGAGAACCCCGGATTGATCGCCTATCCGCATCATATAGGCAGCATTGTGGTGAGGCCGGAGGATGTCGGGAAATTGAAATCACGGGCACTCTCCGCGATGCAGGAACAAACGCAGGCTCAGCTGGCGCAGATAAAGAAACAGGTGGAGTTGCTGATGGACCAGGCTACTCAAATACAAAAACGAGTGGAGATCAGTGAAAAGATTTACTCGGCTTCCATGTCGTTTGAGCCTTTTGTAGGAAATGTATACCATTTATACCAGAGAGATGAGGCTTATGTGCTGATGCTGATCGGCGAAGACGAGTGGGGAAGGTCCAGGCCGTCAAACCTCATCTTTATAAGCTCCGTCAGGCTCATGAGCGACCATACCTGGGAAATTCTTTAATCGGTCACCGAAGGTTGCCCGGGGCGGTTTTTAATCTATCTTTGTGACAGGGCCAGGTCATAGAATGCTCCTTCCATGTATTACAAAACCAATTGAAACCATGTCGCACATTACAGAACTATTTTTAAAAGGCGGCGGCCTCTTCAACACCTCCGAAGCGGAGATCATTGAGAAACTGAGAAAGATCAAAGCCTTTGTATTTGACTGGGACGGCGTATTTACCAATGCCGGAAAAGACCATAACCTCGATAGTAAATTCAGTGAGGCCGACAGCATGGGCACCAACCTGCTGCGCTTCTCCTATTACCTGAACAATGGGCACATTCCCCTGACGGCCATTATTTCCGGGGAAAAGAATACGGCGGCCTTTACCTTTGTTGATAGGGAGCGCTTTCATTATTCGTATTCCAAGTTTGCCAATAAGATGCAGGCGGTTCACCATTTGTGTGAGCTGAACCAGATCCAGCCTCACCAGATCTGCTTTGTGTTTGACGATGTGCTTGATCTTGGCCTGGCGGAGATTTGCGGCCTGAGGATCTTTATCCCGCGCAAGTCCAATCCCTTGTTCAATGAATACGTCACCAGGCACCAGCTCGCCGACTATGTGACCGGGGCCAGCAGCGGGGAGCATGCGGTGCGGGAAGCGACTGAGCTCCTGATCGGGCTGAACGGTAATTACAATGAGGTGATCACCGGGCGTAAAAATTTTTCGGAACACTATACCTCCTACCTGGCTTTGAGAAAAGCAACGACTACCTTTTATTATACCACACTGGACGGAGAGATCGTGGAGTCGAAGCAGCAGTAAAAGGCCTGGCAACGCTATAAACCGGAAGGAGCAAATACCCCGCGTGACATTCCAGCGATCACGCAGCAGCGCGATGGGAGAATCAGAGGCATCGGAATACTAAAGCGATACGCATGAGCAAAAAAAATACCTGGTTATTAATCATGTGCCTGGTGTACGTCAGTGCAGGAATCAACCATTTCCTGAACCCGGCCTTTTATCTGAAGATCATGCCCTGGTATTTGCCCTATCATTTGGAATTGATCTATATCAGCGGAGTGTGCGAGATCCTGCTGGGATTTGGCGTGTTGCCGCTTAAAACGCGGAAGATCTCCTCCCTGCTCCTCATCGCCATGCTGTTGCTATTCCTGGTGCTTCATGTGCAAATGCTCATCGATACTTATGCTGCGGGAGGCTTGCTTTTCTGGATTGCGGTGTTCCGACTGCCGCTGCAGTTTGTGTTGATCCGCTGGTCGTGGCTGGTGTATAAAAAATACAATAAGCCCTTTAATTTTAAGAAGCCGGTTTATCAGTAGAGCGTCATACATTGACTCCGGGAGCCTCAGTCAACGTACACACTGCCTGGAAAACCTGAGTTTAAATGAATCGTTTTATCTTAAAAAGACCGGCGCGGACGTCGTATCAAAACGCCTCCCACGATTGCTTCGTATCGATCTTCCCTTTTTTCTTTAAACGCAGAATGCCCTCGTTGGCCTTTGTGGCATTTTCGGCTACCACGATGATGACCGGCCTGTTTTTCTCATCGAGGAAGCCAACCAGCATGTTTTGTTTCGCCGGTAATTTTTTGAGCTCCGGAAATATCGTCTTCAACAGCTTCAGGTTCTTTGCCTGGTTCTTATGAATGATGAAGACCTGTGTATGCTCCGAGCGTTTGATATTTTCAATGGATGCCGCATCATCTATCGGAATCGCTGTATTGCTCATGTAGATCCTGAAGGAAGAATGCAGCGTGTTGATCATCGGGTCGATGACGCTTTCATGGTCGTCTTCAAAATAGGCATCCGACTGCATCATCAGGGCATCAAGGTCGTACAGGGCATCCGGAAAGGTCTGCCTGAAAGCGGCAATGGCTTTTTCAACAAAATTCCGGTCCATCTGCTTGTGGGTGCTAAGGTAGTCCTGTACGAGCGGATAAAGCGCTTTGGCGTAATGGTCGATGTAATCATCAGCATACCAGGAACCGGTATCCACTTTCGTGGAAAGGGATTGATAGGCGTAGCCATTTCCCAAAGCGGTTGCGAGGGCCTCGTCGATGTAGCGGTAGGCAAAAGCCGCGTAAGGATCTTTTCGTGAGGTGAAGCTGCTATCAAGGTCGCGCTGTAAAGCCAGGGGCTGCTCTTCAAACAAGACGTGGCACATTTCGTGCATGCCCACTGCCAGCATGTTGTACGTATCTTTATGCTCCAGCAGAAAACCCATCTCGAGGCTGTTGGCGTGCGGTGTGGCGGTGGTTTCTCCCTGCTTTCCAAAAATAGGATAGATGCTCAGGTTGAAGGGTACGGATCTATCCCAGCTGCTGCCGTAAAAAACCTTGAACTGATCGAAGAGCATATTCAAAGCCGGAGTATAAGCCCTGAGCGCTGTGGCTTTGGACTGAATCGCTGCTTCCTGTGCGGTGAACAGGAAAGCGTCATAAAAGGGCTCTGTTTCGGTAATGACCCGTTTTAATTTCAGGTAGTCGTCATTGGGAAGAATGCCGATCATTCGGCCGAAAAATTCGGTATTGGTTTTGGAGGAGATTGCCGCGACACAGATGAGGTCCCAGGTAGAGGTCGTGTGCTTTCGCTTTTCAGGATATTCCTGCCTGGAGTAGCTATAATCCAGGTGCAGGCTGTTGTAGCTTTGTCTGAGAGCCTTAAAAGCGGCCTGTTGCAAAACCTGGGCGCTGTCGATCTGCTGCCTGAACGTATGGGATGTTCCGTGATGCCCGGTCGTGGTTTCCAGGAATTTCAGCAAGGCAAAGGGTTTGCTGTAGACAATTTTCACGACGTCCTTATCATAAGAGGGTGCCATTTGCTCAGGGGCCGGAACTTTCTCAAAAAATTCAGGACGGATGATCTCTTGTGCAAACGTAAAGGAGGAGAGCAATAAGCTTAAGGTAAAAAGACAGTAAGACTTCATAGCGAGGGTATAAATACAAGGATAAAAGTAAGGAATTTCCAGGACGGTCCTGTACCTGTTTTTCAGAGGCGTTAAAAAGAAGAATGCTACAAATCGTAGCCGAAGGCCGCTTCAAAAACAGGTAAATTAGAGGGCTGTTTTGTCCTATGAAAACTTCCGAATCCCGCATTCACGAAAAGCTTGGCATCCTGGCCGATGCCGCCAAGTACGATGTTTCCTGCGCTTCGAGCGGCAGCAAGCGTAAGAACGATAATAAAGGCCTGGGCGATGCCACGGGCATGGGAATTTGTCACAGCTACACCGAGGACGGGCGTTGCGTGTCCTTGTTAAAGATCCTGCTCACCAATTATTGTATCTTCGATTGCGTCTATTGTGTGTCGCGAAAGAGCAATGATATCAAACGTGCCGCCTTTACCGTGGAAGAAGTCGTAGAGCTTACCATTAATTTCTACCGCCGGAATTACATCGAAGGCCTTTTCCTGAGCTCCGGCATTTTCAAAAATGCTGATTTTACGATGGAGCGTCTTGTCACGATTGCCAAAAAGCTCCGGACGGAACATCACTTCAACGGCTACATTCACCTGAAAACCATTCCCGGCGCCAGCGAAGAGCTGATGAAAGAGGCGGGGCTGTATGCCGACCGCCTGAGTGTAAACATCGAGCTTCCGACAGAAGCCTCTTTAAAGACCCTGGCACCGGATAAGAACTACGAAGAGATCTTCACGCCTATGAGCTACCTCAGCGAAGCCATTAGCGAATATAAGACTGAAAAAGCGCTGATCAAATCCACGCCCCTGTTTGCGCCCGCCGGGCAAAGCACGCAAATGGTGATTGGAGCT
>ARYC01016918.1:0-31843 GCA_000711775.1 Oxytricha trifallax
GCTTTATAATAGAAATTTAAATTTGAATTTAAACATGGCGGTCAACTTAAATCGTAGAGCGGTACTTTTAGGAGCAGGTCAATCAATGCTTAACTTTGGTTCAACCAAGAAACAAGAAGTTATATATATTGAGTGGGAGGTAGAGCTAAGAGCTCTTGAATTCGAAGCACAGGTTTTTTTTTATATAGGTTTAAAACATGAAACAGAAATCTGAAATAGAAGTTTAAACGTTAATAAAAGATGTTGAGGAAGAAAACGAACAGCTTCAGATTTAAAAGATTAAAACTTTTGATTGCTAAGACTGCTAAAACCTTTTCTCTACTGATTCCATTTTTAAGAGACATATGAAAGAGGTTCACTCTGGGAAAGCTAAGGTGTATTTTAAGCATGATAAGGTCGATGGCAGGTACTAGTGCACGACTTGTGAGAAGTCATATACTGACTCAGCTAAAGTTAAGAAGCATATGCAGAAGCATCACATAAGTGAATTCTTGATTTAAGATAAATAGACTAAGAAATTAGTTCCAGCTAAAAGAAAATCTAATAATCTTGAGACTTAAAAAGAACAACAGGAGAAGCTCAAGAGGAAGTAACGAATAGAATCATTAAAACTCAAATTAATTATAGTCCTAGCCAAGGAGAACTGTAAGAGTCTCCATGTTTGATTTTTAATATTTTTAAATATATGTTTTTTATTTATTCTTAACTTTCTAACATTAAAAACAATCATATATCAATTTATCTCTTAAAAAGGTCACCAGACAATCTTTTAATAACCTTTTCCGCCAGACAATCATTTGTTAAATTGTCTGTCGACCCTTAAATTAAAGGATATTTTCCAAATGTAATATTCAGAATCAGACTTGGATATGGAACAGTATTCTATGTATCCCTACTAAATACAAAGGCTCCATTAAAATCATTAAAGATATTCAGAAAGGCACCTTATATATTCCAAAAGGAATATAACAAGATCTTTTTTGAACTAAAGAATTGAAAAGAGATTTCGATAAAACAGGAGATTAATGTCTTGGAAGCTCCATTTTAATCAATTTTATAATTTTTAGAAATTCTCAAAGTTAAAGATGCTTATAACTAACTAACTGTATTGCATGAGTTTGTTATAGGATTTAGTTTTAATATTTTTATCTTTTTTATATTATCCATAAATCAATCATTAAATTAAATTCAAAGATATATCATTAAATTATGAACTCTTCAGGCTTTAATTAACTTGATCTTTAATGAATTAATGAAAATCAACCTGCTGGTAATGTCTTTTTAGCATACTTTTAAGAAAGAACCATGTATATTCCTGCACTAAATACAGTAGACCTCAGCAGTTGTATTGAAAACTACTTACATATAAACGTACCTGCTAAAGCAAAACTCATAGTGGTTAAAGACTATGCCAACAAGGTAAATCCTTTCAACTATATCCTTAAAACGAGCAGTATCAAAATGAGTTTGCTAACGAATATATTGTACTTAGAGAGGCTTAGAAAAAAGATTGCAAGAATTTGCTCAAGCTAGATAGTGTTATTTTAGGTTTCATAGCACTAAGGCTAATAAAATTTGAAATGACTCTCAAAGATTATCAATATAAAACAGATACCCAGATGACTTGAATGATATTCTATCTAATATGATAAAGGGTGTTTAGGAACTTCAAGAGCTTGGATACGTTCATAGAGATTTAAAGCCTAAAAATGTTATGCTAAAACTTTGCCCTTTAGAAGTAGTCGTAATCGATTAAAATAGAGACTTAAGATAAGAGATTGTAACCTTAGCAAAGGTTCTTGGTACTCCAGGTTACTTCCCAATCAAAGAGAAATGGACTAATGGCTCTATTTAGTGGGATGTTTGGGCAGTAGATGCAATAATATTAGAGTGCGATATGGAAAGCATGACTTACATTTATTAAAAAAAAGATGAAAAATAATCAATAAATCTAGCTGAGAAGCACATAAAACAAGATGATGTATGCTAATAAATAAAGAAGATTGTAAGCAAGATAATAGTAAGAGCTCCAGCATATCCAAGACAATTCTTAGACGATATGCTCGAACCTAAAGAAAGCGAGATTCAAGAGATACAATAAAGCAAAGCAAGTAAAATTCGTGTGATATAATTAAACTAATACTCATTAAATGCATATTAAAGTCTCATTAAACATGCCTTTTCTATACTAACCCTAATAAAACCCCAACTTTACCCTACTAACCAAAGCACTTATAAACCTCATTAAGGGGTTTTGGGGTTTTGAATGATGTCCATTATCTACTTAAGAGATTTAAGCACTTCAAGCTTCAATTCTAATTTCAGAAAGTAATGTTATAAAATATAGTATAACTAATAATTGAGCATCCTTTGTAAGAGAATTACAATTTGTAATAAGAATTTGATAATAAAAAATGAAATTAATTATAATAGTAAAAAATGGAAAAATGTCTGAGCAGAAGATGCCATGTCATTCATTTAAAATGTATGTTACAAAAAAAATATCTAATTTTTTAATTTACAGGGGTTGCAACTGGTAAGAGTGGCAGTGAGAACAGGCAAAAACCTCGCAGAGCAGCTAAGAAAAATGTGAAGGAGTATTAAAATATGCAAATGGTGATATCTAAAAAGGAACATGGAAGGACAATGAAACGTTTTTCAATTTACACTTTGTATATTGGCTTATTGCTTTTCATTTATTATTGATTGAATTCTTATAATCATGGATTTTCCAAATTATTTATCATGAATGCTTGCATAAGAGAAGGTAATGAGAAGGATAATACCAATGATGGAGGGCAAAACAAAACATAGAATGAAGAAATAGCCTTCAAGGAAAAGCAATATTTTTCACCTAGAACTATACTATTAAAAATCCAAGAAACTCTTCTAGAGCACAAGATTCAAAAGGAGATTAAAGATTACTTTGGGCTTAATGAATTGATCTTCAGAGATAATTAAATTGATAGTCATATAAAATAATCGGACACAGCTTTTAATGAATAGATTATTATTATTGAAATATAATATTGAATATATACGATAGTAAATATCTATGAGAAATGTTTATAGTGTGTGCATTATGCTTAAAATTAACTTAATAGAAAAATAAAAAAATTATTAAATTTAAGTATTTTGTTATTAAAAAGTATAACTTAGTTAATTTCAGACTAATCATTAAAAATTAGAGATAATAAGCATAATTTGATGTCTAAGATCAAAATGAAATATGTCTGAAACATTCTTTAATTATTCTTAAAACATTTTAGTGAATAACACTGTAACTTAGTTTTATTTAAGATTGAATTATATGGTATAAAAATCATAATTACGCTTTAATCCCAATAGTACAAACATATTTAAAAATAATATGATTTTATTAATTATCTTAATAACTAACTTTTAATAAAGTCAAAATTAATTAAGATTCATTAATTCATAAGATCTTAGGAAAAATTTATGTGAATAATTAACTTATTTTTTTTAATAAGGAATGGGTTTTATTTGAGATTGAAGTACATTCACTAATTTAATTATAAATATGCAGCACAAAAATTAATTGGTATAATGCAGTTATTATTCAATAATCTAGTAAATATAAAATGTAATTTAAAAGATTATATATTAAATTAAGATACTTATGATTTTAAGATTTATAGAATAATTTAAAATAACCTTTCAGATAATTTTTTAATTTTTGGAAGGGCCTATGAAGTTGAGAGAATATAATAGACTGTTCTAATTTTAGTGAATTATTATAAATAATTAATTTGGAATCCTTAGTGTACTGCTAAGATAAACTTTCTAAAGATAAAATCTACTTAGCACTCTCCAAACGGACATTTCTACTTAAATAAATATATCCTTTAAAATTGCTTTGCAAAATCAAGGGATAAAACTTATGTTTGGGGACTTATTTTTTTAAATATACATTTTTAATTAGAAATTTTTAAGTTGTAATGCAAATGTTTTATTAAAGGTTTTAGTAATTTATATTTGCTTATTGCTTTAATTGTAATTTCTTGTTTGTGGAAACTTAATTTTAGATAATAATTATTTCTAGTGAAACTTGATCTTATAATTAAGCTTATTTAATTTGTAATTTAATTGTATTTTACCTTTAATAATTCATTTACTCTATCACTAATATTTCATATAAATGTGGATAATAATTTCAATGAATAAAACTATTAATTTTTTAAACAACTTTTCCCGATAATCGATATTTATAATATAAATTTCTGTGATTTTACAAATAAAAAATTAGATTTCAAAGTATTTAAATTGCTTTTAGAGTAATTTATGAACTTTTTCTTCGAAAAATATGAATATATCAACAATTAATGCTAAATCTCATATTTTAGGTTAATTATATTTAGGTATTTTGAAATAGATTTTAATAAAAATGTATTATATAAATACGTTAATTAAGAATAATGCTTAGTATATAAAATCAACAACTATATCGATTAGAGATTTTCTCTCATATTTATTCAAATTTGTTTTCTGCAAAACAGAATAAATTAGCTAAAGTGAAGATTTAAATTGTCTTTATTTAATAATTTTTATTATTATTGTAGATTATTTAATTTAATTTGCTTAATTATAATTTTATCATATTCTCTTAAGTAATTACTTCATTTTTTTTGAAACCTATTTAATAAAATCTCTATAATGATAACATAATAATAATTTTATTTTTTTTTAATTTTTATTCAATTAATGACTTAATAGCCCTTATAATGATCTAATTTTTATATGTATAAAACAATCTCTTACTATATAAACTTGCTATTTGTATCTTTCATAAGAACTTATGTCTTAATTTGATCAGCTTCACTCATTTAATTATGACTAATTTATATATCAACTTTCTATTACGATAAGCTTTTACTGACAAACAATGTATAATTTTATATTTGAAATATTTATCGCTTGCTTTTTGGGACAGAATTTTTTGAAAATTTAGTTAATTATTTCAATTTAATTCAAGTTATTATATTTTATACTTATTGGAAACTCTCATTATTTTTATAATTTCCAATAGAAGTAATTGGGATAAATATTTGATTATAGTATTTAACTAAATGTGAATGGTGAATCTTGACTAGATTTAAAAAATTGAAATTCAATAATGTCATTATCTCAATTTGCTGAAATGCAATCAAATTAATCATTCATTAGATATATTTTTAGTTTTCTAGTTTTGATTGCTATATTATTATCTTAATATAATAATATGTATACTCATTGTTTTTAATAAATATAAAGCAAATTAAATAATTTGCCAAGAAATAAAACTTTCAAGTATCCTCACCAAAAATGCTTTGATACACAATCAATGAGTATATGACTATTTCATAAATTTAATCTCTTGATATATTCCTCAATGTAATTTCATTCTGTTAAATGACAACTTTATTATCAGTTTTATTTAGTGCTACATAGTAAAATGATATGGAAACTTTTTGTCGTTAACTATTATATTTTTGAAAATTAGAAATGTTTCTAAATTATTCAACAAGTCAACTTGATTGTAAGAGTATGAATACTACATCTTAATAAAAATGCTCATAAAATTATAAAGGTTATATCTTTACTATATTATGTAATTAAACAGCTTTGATATTATTCACTAAAGTCTATTATTTTATTGCATGCAAGTTGATTTCAAGATTTTGTAAATTTGACAATTTTTTACTTTTATTATTTTTTTTATATTTCATCCGATTTCTTCTTATAAATTATATTTCAACACTAATTATTAACAAACAATCTGAATATTATTATTAAAAATAGCAAATAATTCTATTTCTATCTATATATATATTAGTGATAATAATTATCTTAACTTCTTTGGATTTTTATTTTAAAATTAGTTTTTGTAGGATATGGCATGATGACTAAGGATTTAGTTCAATTAAGTTCATATTTTGATTGATCTTATATTCTCAGATTTTTGAATAACAACTATAAATTATATTGTTAAAACCCTTAGAGTAAAATTTGAATTAATTGTGAATTTGAAAATAAAATAAATATAGTATTTTAATTATTATAAAACATTTGGTAGCTTTCTAATTAATTAACTTAGTACAATATAGGGGTGTCTTAATAAAACAAAAAGCTACCAAATTATTAAGAGTGATTTGATTAAATTTTATTTATCCTTATCTCCCAATATTATAATAATTTTGCCTTCGGTCCACTGTTCGCATGATCAGTACTAATAACCAAATCACTCCAACTATTATCAACTTCCTCTCCCTATCGCCAGTCGAGCTCAACTTGCGGGTGCTGCCGCCAAACCTTCGGGCCCTCCTCGTTCCAACTAAATACCAGAACCTGACATTTTTAAGATAAGACTAAGATGCTTAATGGACAATATAACCGTTGAGAAGAGATGTGAGAAAGAGATAATGAACTTAGCCTCAACCATCTTTGGCGACGACGTTACTACCTATTACCAGGAGATGGTGGACACGATAATACAGCAACATACTACAGTACGCAAGCTGACCTTTGTGGAAGATGATGCCAATTAGAGTAAGATCGAGACAGAGGAGACGATGGAGGCCACTATTTGAGATGCTAAAAAAGTACAAAGAGATGGAGACGCGCCCAAGGCTAGAGGTGGGGGGCCCTATACAATACTAAAAGAGAAATACTTCATTGACAATGGAAGAAAATACAATCGATGCGATATTACGACTACCTAATGATAACAAGTTGGAGATGACACCCTCAGCAGGCCCTAGTAGAGGATGTGCAGATCCTTTACCAAGGTACTCATCACTGGGCGACTTATCTCCGGACTTGAGCAATAAACTAAGCAATCTACTAAAACAAATTGAACTAAAAAATAAATAAATAATTAAAATCCAACCAACCCACAAATAACCGTTAAACAAGAATTTGCCTAATAAACCAGCATCTGCAAGGCTAACGGACACCCAACTCCAAGAAATGTATATCAAGGCAACCACAGATCAGAAGCACCTCCAGAACTACTACCTAACGACGCTATCACTACTTAATACAGCTGAGAGAAGAGAGCAGATTGAGTAGATTATGCTTGGTCTTGACGCCATTAAACGGTCGAGGGAGTCTCGACTTAAGGATGATTAGGATACTTAAAAATGCTGCTAGCACAAAATTATGAATTTATAATAAGAAATTAATTAATTTAATCAAAAACTTAATATATTAATAAGTATTCGTATAGATCAGACGCAGGTGGAGGTACAGCACTTACTTAAAATGTAAGTTACAAAAAGTATATCTTTAATTTTTAATTTTTAGTGGTCCTACATGGTAAGACCACAGTTGTCACAAGACAGGTGCTGCGTAAGACGACAGGGAGAAGGGACTAAGGACTTGATAATTATGGTGACGAAGATGATGATGACGATGAAGAAGAAGACAAGATAATATTAGAGAGATTTCCATTGTTGATTAAACTTATAAGTATTAGTTTTTAAGTTAATTAAATAATTAATAAATTAAAGTTTTCGTATTATAAATTATAATAATATATGAGAACTAGGTTATTCTAGAAAACAAAATTCAAGAAGCATTCACGGTACTGCCTGCTGAAGCCCGAGGTTAACGGCTACATTTCAACAGCTATCAGCAAGCTACGACCCCTTGTGCAGAGGCTCTTCAATGCAACCAACGATGGAATGGCCAACCAAATGTATACACTATTCAATGACACTCTTCAAACCAACACCTTCTCCAAGCGCACTCTCTGGATAATTACAGGGTAGAGAATAGCTTTTAGAATTAGAGGAATCCGCCAGGAGAAATTTCTTCTCATGCAGACGAAATTGAAACCACTCAATAAACGAAAACGAGGAGGGCCATCTTTATCTTGAGACTGGCACCAATATACTACCACCTGGCACTCACCCCCTCTTGTTGATGGACTACGCGTCCTACCACAGTAGCAGCTACACCAATAGCGTCCTGCAGAAGCTTAACGTCCCCATCCTCTTTCTGGGCCCCTACTAGTACAACATGGCTCCAGTGGAAAAGGCATTCAGGTTCATTAAGTGCCGCAACCTCAACCTCATGCTCCTGCCTGTCTCTACGAAGTAAGTTTACCTCCCTTAATAGGCTATAGGAAGCAACTGCGGCGCTATGCGCAGGCCCTGGCTGTGCAGCTCTCACACTTGGACATGCGGTGGCTCACCGGTGCGTTCGCATGCTCTTTGGTCAATACCCTGAAGCATCTGAGCCTGCAGGCTGTCTGATACTGTAATTGATTCTGGTTTTGGCCTCCCAATCTGCGAAATCACGAATCACCCAGACTCAATTAAAAGTGCCAAAACCCCACCATTCTTATTTGAAATTTATCTCAGCCTGGGAAACAATTGTCTTTGTCGTAGATTAGAGAACGATGCGTCTTTTCAAGGGCTCTCGAATGACTATCTTTGCTGGGATTCAATGTTGTTTTTACCCTCAAATTCCTCTACAACACTGATTTGGTAAGTTAGGTAAACTTTTAATACTAAAATTTTTAATAGGCCAATTAAAGTCCAATTCCCAATATTTAAAATCTAATACGCCCTATTAAAATTATAATTTAATTTAAGAATTAAACTTTGAGATTAGAAATGGAGTCAAGCTCAGATCAAAGCAAGGTCCACAACAACAGATCCAGCAGCAAGCACCACTTGGCAAGGGAGAGGCCTACAGAGTGAGAGACATCCTCCAAGTGAAGGTCATCAGGAACGCCATTCACGCCAAGGTCATGTATGAAAACGATCCTCGAGGAAAGGCAGTGTGGGTGGAGCACTCGAAGCTGATGTATCCATGTGATTGGGCTAAAGTTGAGTCTTTTGTCAGTGAGAAGATGCCAGCGCTCCATGACCACCCCTACTGAAACATCTACGCGGGAGCGCGCTCTGATCGAGACAAGGACGAAGGAACTAGTTCAAGTGATAACGATGATTCTGACAGCAGTCCGCAAGATTCTCATAAGTTTAGTGTGAATGGAAACTCTCATGAGTTGGCAGGCCACCAGCAAGAGGAGGAATGCAAGGGACAGATGGAAGATGCCAGCATGAGTGACGGAGAGTCAGAGCATCCTAAACAGAGTCAGATTCTTCATCAGTTTGACCAAGAGTCTAGAATTCTTCTCGATTCTCTCAAAAATTACCAAATCGACAACCCAATTGCTCAAGACTTAAATTTATATATTAAAGTATTTCATTTATTATTGATTAATTTAACATTCACAAAATTCGCTCAAATTTTACTCTTGGGGTTTTAACATAAAAAAACTTATTATAATTAAATTATTACATTTATTGATAATTTCCTCACTCTAATTACAATATATTACATTGATTTGTAATTTTTTTTCAAATATCTTTTACTTTCAATTGAGTCATTTGGTATTTCTAAGAATTTGCTAGATACATTCATAGGAATGATGCCAATTGTGAATAAAAAACTTGTATTAACAGAGTTTCATTCACTTATTATAAGGTTAATTTGTAGCAACTAAATCTCGTACAATATTCAATCAACAATTAAACTTAAACTTACGTTTGAGGTTAAATTCAATCTTTTTTTTTACTAATAATTAATTGTGATATAAGAATGTTGGATAAAGACAAGAGATATATTTTAATACTCGACCTTAAATAATCCTAAGATTTCACTATTTTAATTTCAAAAATAAAAAGGGATGAAATCTTTCAGAGGAGATATATTAGTGACAAACTGGAGGGATAAACTTCCCGTATGGAGCATGTTATAATTTGATTTTGCTAGCTATTATTAAATTTCATTTTATAATTTAATAGATATTTTATTATACAGATAATAACAAACTTATTACATATAAATAATAATGATTACGCGAGAAAGAAGAGGTCCAAA
Organism: Oxytricha trifallax; assembly: GCA_000711775.1. Lineage (NCBI taxonomy): Eukaryota > Ciliophora > Spirotrichea > Sporadotrichida > Oxytrichidae > Oxytricha > Oxytricha trifallax. Next base: position 9,892 of record ARYC01016918.1, read on the forward strand.
TTATTTGAGAGATTTTTGCGTATTAAAAAACATCTTACGATTTTCCCATAGCTTTTCAGTTTGTTATAAAGTTTAATTTTAATTTATTTTAATAAATTAGAGACTATTCATAAATCTTATTGGAATAATAATTCACTAAATATGAATTCAAGTGTTCAAATAATACATTTAATTAATAAAGTAATTTGATTTATTTAATTATTTTTTAGAACAAATATAATTTCGATTAATTTCGACATTTAAATATGAATAAATCGAAGTGAAATTATTATATTTTAAATTTAAAATTCTATATATTTGGATACATGTTAATTCTATGACTTAAGTAGAAAAAGAAAAGGACTATTTTCTTCATGATTAAATTTGATAGTAATAAAATATTAGAGTCATGTTAATTTGAATATTAGACATCTCAATTGCATAAAATAGTAATCGCAAAAAAATTGTTTATAAGATAAAAGGCAAATATATCTTAAAAAATTGATTAAGCTGTATGAATAATCTAAAAAGAGTGATATAAATTAGATTGACCAGTAAGATGGAGATTTCTTTTGTTACTATATTTTTTATCAACGATTGATGGCATTATTTGGGAAATAGGTTTTGATTTCATTTTTTTTTAATAGTAGATCCTGATATCCTATTTTCATTCTCATATCAGGTAATTAATCAAAGTATTCAGTTATTTACAATTTAAATATAAGTTTAGTATTGTATAAAAGATCACTAGAATCTTAATAAAAGCAACGAAATGATTAATAATACTTAATGCTTAAGAAGCTTGGTTAATAACTTAAGTTAATTTTCAGACAAATAAATTGCTTCATATATTTTATTTATATTTTTGGTTTGTTAATCCTAATTTTATAATTTAATGATATGCTTATTCATACTTTCTTATTAGTAAGTATTATAAGTTCATCATCTAATTTTTATATTATTCCTTGAATAGTTGATAAGTAGTGTTAAAGATTGCTATTACTTCTTTAATTAATGCCTTTACCTTTTTAAAATGAAAATTGTTTCCTAATTTATTAAAATCTAATATAAGTTAATACAATTTTAAACTTTATTAAGTAAGATTTCGAAGACTATATTCTCATAGATTTGAACATATTTTGAAAATATATGTAAATATATATATATATTTATATATTAATTAATTTTAATAAACTTAGGTTTTATAAATACTTTAGTTATTGTTATAATATATTTGAATTATATTGAATCAACTGGCTTTATTAATAAAATTGTTGATAATATATAAATTATTAGAAAAACTAATCAATTTATGGAATTTGGTGGGGGAAATAAACTTATTCCTACTATCTTTTTATAAATATTATCTTCATAATGTTAAAGTAATAAAACCCCATAGATCAATTAAGACACGAAAGATTGGGTTTAAGAACAATTAAATTAAAAATTAATAATAATTGGTTGAAATTAAATATAATTAGGCAAAAAACAAATTTACACAACCTGATTGGATTATTTTATAAGCTAATGACAATTAATCTTGCCAATAGCTTTAATAACTAGCCCAAACAGTATAATTATTCGCCAATAATAATTAATTCTTAATATAATTGTTTTTAACCCCAATCTTCATGTCTTAATTGATCTATGGGGTATTAGTATTTAGAGGTAAAATGAATGAATTAGTCTCATGTTATATTTATTAGTTGCCTAGATATCATGTAATTTACTTGACTTTAATCGAAAATGAAGGAAAATGTATATACTTCTCAGCATTGTAATTATATTAAAAGAAATAATTAAACAAAATTAGCATTTACTTTATGACAGCATCGATGAAATATTGATCATTTAGTAAATCATTGGCAATTAGACAATTTGCACAATAATTTTTACGAATAATGATTTTCAATAAAAAGAATCCTTACATATTCTGGCTTTTAGTGAAAATGAATTCAAAAATATATTTTACAAGAAGTAACGGATAATTATCATATCAAAAGATCCATTTGGTTTAAAAATGTTTTATATTCCCTAAAACTTTCATTAGGCAGTTTAAACATATTCAAATTAATACCTCCTCCCTTATATAAGACATACAAAACACCAATAATAAAAATTAATTCAGAGAAATATAGATTCTCTTATAGAAAAGTTGAAAATATATCTTAAATTTGTACAAATCATAGAATCAAGGACAAAAGCTTCTTAATTGCAAACGTTATTAAATCGTTCAAACAGCTTAAATAATACGTATTATAAAAAAATATTTATAATCTAAATATTTTGACATAAATTGAAAATAATGTCACTTTGAATAAGACTAATTTAATAAGAATCTAAAGTTTAAATGACTGCTCATTAAATTTACATAAAAAAAACTAATATGATAAAATTAAAATATTAAAGATGGATCTTAAAAATTAAGGGAATAAAATTGAAAAATTTATTTTTAAATAAAATAACTTAAATTGCCTTATATAAAAAAGATAAAGATAAAAATAGCAAAAATAAAAAGAGAAATATTGTATTTTAAAAGAAAAAGATAAACAAAATTATATTAAACGCATTCTAAATAAAATAATATTTAAAAAAGACTTTTGTACTTTATAAAAACAAGTTGAATGATCGATATCAGTTAAGAGAATATTAAATATGAAAGTATTTAAGTCAAATGAATGATAATTTTATATATAAAAATTAATTTAATTATGTGAGAAAAGAATTTAATGTTAAAATTAAATAATGAAGTATGCAAGTGCGATTAATTTATTATGCTTTCTTAAAATAAAATAGAATTATTTTTGAACATTGAGCACTTTAAAAAATTTTAGAACATGTTAAATTTAATTAACATATCCGTTAATGATTTAATATTATTCTTATTATACAAACTAAATTGTAAATATTTATATTCTACAAGAGTTAATGTATCATATTTGAGTTAATAATTAAGTGTTAACATAACTATTTACATTTAATTTAGTCCAAATCAGTTCATCCTTTGATATCCCTTTGAAATATAAATCTTAATGGAATTTTAATTCTTTATTTTTATATGTAATATTCTTAGTGATTGTAAAATTCAAGAAGTAAATGTATATCGTGTAAAATTTTCTTATAGATTTTTAAAATTTCATTTTTATAATGATTTGAAATTGTTATAACAAATTAGAATTCTTTTGGAGATTTAATTTTTTATAAATTGGTATTATAAATTTTAAATAATACTTGGTCTTGAAAATTAAAGTCCAAGATTTTAGATGATATTGATACAATTTCTTGTTTTCGATAATATAGGTATATCATTATAATTAAATTGCTGAATTATTTAATAATTTAATAACAGGTTGTTCAACCAAAAAAAAAACACAAGACCAATAGCAGTTATATTTTAATGTTGAACTGAAATTAATATTCCAATATAAATATCTTCCACATTAAATAACATTTAAAAACCATTTGGTGGGATTATTGAGAAATTTATTTGTGTCTTTAAATTGATTTAAGATTATTATAATAAATGCCAAAAAAAATATAAGAAAATGCATTTTATGTATAAATATTAAAACTTATTATAAATAAGTTTTATTAATCTTGATTCTGCTATTTTATCAGTATTCATGACCTCTAATATTAAAGATTGTGAAAAAAATAGTAAAAGGACAAACAGTTGATTATGACAAGATCTTAACAAACAGTTAAATTTTATTTTCTTACATATTATGCATTTATTATCTATTATTCAAGAGCGAATTTGATGTCTTTTTATTTTAAATAAGAATATTCTTTGATAATTATAATATTAAAACTTTGTCTATTATATAAAAATAGTTTCTATCAGAAATTCTTCATCTTACTTGTCTTCTACTTTTCAAATAAGATATATATACAGATATATACACTTTTCAAAATGAGAATTGCATAAAGCATTTAATATTAGCTTGATTAAAAACTGAAGATAAATTAAATAAATATAGCAATATCTATGCTTTTTCATTGCTTAAATCTATATTAATTTTGAAATAAATATTTATATAATTTAAATTTATGAGTTTAGATTTACTTGAAATGGCTTGAATTATTTTAACTAAAATATTAGGAATATATATTAGAATGAAATGAAAACCAAAAATAAACTGAAATCTGTGATAATATTATCATATTATGTGTTTATTCAAATTGTATATTCAGAGTTTATTAATTTTGCCAAATCATTTTTTAATTACTTTACTTTATTCTATCATAGAATCAATTTTTTTTTACTCCTTCTTTGTTGCAACTTTCTAAGTTTTATAATTTAAATAGGAAATTATTATAATTTCAAAAAAGAATTGTTTCAATCTCTAGGAAATATGAGTTTATTATTATGTCTTATGTATTTCTTACAGTTTGAGTTATTTATTAATTGATAAAAGATGAATAAAATGAAAAATAAATGAAAAACAGAGATTAGATGGAATAATGCAAAAGCGATTAGTTTTTGATTGATTCAATTTCAAACATGATTAAATAGTTGTGTACAATTTGAGTTGTTACAAATAATTAAAAATCTTTTCTCGCTTCTTTATTAATACTTAGATCCTTGAAATTATTAGGCGAAGGACAGTTCTTAAATTTTTACGGAATCTTATCTTTAGAATTAATTAAAGTAAATGATATTAATTGACTAATTAACACTATTACAAATAATACAAAAAATGTTTCCAGAAATTATTCATAATTATTCATAATTATATAAGTTTCATAAAGTAAGCTGATGAAATAATAATTCTTAAAACAAAATTATGGGAAGTTACACTCTAATACAATTTAAGTAACAAGGTAAATGGTAGCCTGTAGTAATATATATCTTTGTTTAGACGTATAATAATAAATAATTATAGGATTGAATTATTTATAAAAAAAGATACTTTGAAATGAATCCATGAACTACCATTCTTCAAACTGGTAAAAGAGAATATGTGTAGTGATGATGATAGTCAAAAATTTAAAGTCATTCCACTTTTATTAATTTTCTTTGAAATGACTTATAATTTATTAGAAGTATCCTCAACTTATATTTAAGAACTTGTCATAATTATTTGAAGCTGTGTGATTAAAAGCTAGTAGGATTTACTTATGTAAGATGGATGCATATTACTTGCTATTACTTAAGGAGATACTTGGCTATGAAAAGTTAAAATTAATCTTTGAAGGAAAAATTTGAGATCTTATCATCAATAGCTTACTAGACTACATATTTAAACTTTAATTTATTAGATTTAATAATGAAACTAGACTTAAATATAATTATATTGCCAAAAATAAAATCAATTTATATATTGTCTCTAAAGCACAATTAATATAATAATTCTTGTTACTTGTTTCTGAGAACCAGCACAGTTGGCTAATGATTACTGTTAGCTGTACCTTTGATTGGTGTGAGAACCTTAATTTAAAGACTGTGTCTTTGCTATATTAACTTTTATGATTATATATTAGAAATTATAAAAATACACTAGCTGAGCTAAATCTAGAATTTTTGCTTCAATAGAAATATGACTCGATTAAGCAAGCAAAAGAAATTCATTTAATAGATTGAAATTAATATGATGAATTTTGCCTTCTGATAAACTAAAAATATAAGTAATTTTAAATTTTGTTAGTAAATGCTGTTTTTATATCATAGATGTCATAAAATCTCAGTTCTGCTTTTAATATATCTAGATTTGTGATTGCCAGATATGAAATACTGAACTAATTTTGATAGAATACAAAAAAAAATAAAACAAACGATGAATGACTAATTGGTATAGTAAAAATGACAATATAAATTTATCATAATAATAACTTTAATATGTTCACATCGAGGTCTCTGAGGATTTCCGATCTTGTATATATAAATATATAAGAAAGGTACAATAATTATGTCTTAATCATGGCAAATTAGTAAGAGGTTTATCTCAATTAACCTAAATTGAATCTATATGGAATTTGATTTTAGTATTCATGCTTTACTATCTTATTTTTCTCGGTCTCTGAATGACTTCTTCAATTTTCTTCTTCCAGTTATGGTTAACTTATCTTTTTTTGGATTCTTTTATTTCCTAACTAAGTGCATCACTTCTCCTTTTCCCCTTTATTTTATGTGTTCACAATCTCTGTGAAAATATTTGAAAATGATAAGATCTTGAAGGGTAAATTAGATTTCAATTGCAGTTGAGATTTGGTGTATCCTTTATCGAATATGAGAATGTATTTTCTTATACTTATCCTTCTCTGATCCCATATTTAGGATTACTTAATTTTATTGTAGGTCAATTTCTTGTTTACCTAATGTTGATGTTTTTTTATAGATCATGGTATCTGTTCATCTGCTGAGTTCATGTAACTAGTAAGTTTTTTGGGTTATACCAATTATACCGATCTGTGAAGTAGTTTTTCCGCTCTTGGTTAAGATGGAGGAAAAGAATTTTATGATTACCTAATGTTAGGGATTGTTGAACTTGTGTTTTTGAGGATTTTCTTTTAGTCAAACCATTGTTAGGCACTTGTTCTTACTCCTTTTCTGAAGTTTCTGTGTTTGTTATCCTTTTTAGTGAATTTATCTCTTTATTAAATTTGTCTCTTTGAAGGGTAGGTCCTAAATGGAGATCTTGAATATTAGAATTACATCTAGCTGCTATTTGAAAACTGGTATGAAGTTTAATCTCTTCCAAACTTAAAGTATTTCTCAGCGAATTCTTACTCACTAGACTGGATCTTGTGTTATTACTTCTGTGGATAGGTGTGTACTTTTTTATTAAATATTCACTTATTTATAATTATGCTTATCTATTAATATTTAGTATATGTTAGGGGCTGAAGTTTATGAAAGTAATGCTAATGCATGCTGTCAAAGTAACTTTTTTTAATCATTGTCATCAATGAAGAGATAAACATCCGTCTACTCTGAATCTAGTGCAGTCGCTATTATGAGTGAGTCTTTAACATATCTTTTAAAAAAGAGGTTTTCTCAGGTTCATTGTAAGTAAATGAAGTTCTGTAGATTGTTTGAGATAAGACTTATCTATAATAGGGTTCTTATCACCATACCTACTGGGAAGTTTCGGTTTAGGCATATTGTTGATAACACACTTGATTGAATTAACTGTTAAATGCAACTATGAAACTTCATTAAGGATCTTGAAGTTATTCGCGACGATTTATTATTTTTTTAATATTGTAGGAATACATTCGATTTGGGAAAATAAATTTAAATTAAATTAATTAAATATTAAAATCAAGGCAGTTATCAAATCCAAAGTGACTTAAAATTGAAAAATAAATGGATTCTACGGTAGATCCCGCAATTTTAGCTGGACTTTATTATTGGCAATATTCCTGAATCATCCCAGGAAGCGAGATATTTTGATTTTGAGCTAACTCCCAAAAATAGTATAATGGGTTTTTCTCGCTTGGGCGATGAGATAAATTCATTATAGCAATAACAACCACCGTCTCATTTTTAATGCGCTATCCAGAGAGTATAATATTGTCATTGTTTGCAGACATTTCCCAAAAACATAACTGAAGGTAATTAATAATTAATTAATTTTAATTTTAATTCATTTTCCCAAATCGAATGTATTCCTACAATAATAAAATCAAATACAAGATTTTCAAATATAGAGCAAATGTTTTCTTAAACGGTCAATTTATAAGATTTTATAATAAAATTATAAATAAGATTGTTAAATATAGATAATAAAAATTGTCTTTCAGTCTTACGGCTATGATTTATAAGTTTTTTACTGTTAGCATGATATGCAATAATTAAATTATGCATAAATACAATAATTATAATCCAATATGTATTTAAAGATATAATTTACATTCTTTAATGTTATAATTGTCTATTTTACCAATAATATTACATTTTAAACTGTCTGTAGATTTGTAATATTTATAGTTCAATTGTGTTTGTTTTAGTAAGTTTTTAGACACTATAAATATTAAAAAATCTTTTTAATTAACAAAAGATAAGAGAGACGTTCTTTAAATTATATGACTTAGATCTTGATTGAAATTTAGTTGAATATTGTTAAAATAGAAAAGAATCGTGAAAAGTAAATTAAAAATAATATACAAACTGCCTTGAATTAGATATCTTCAAATATTGATAAAATACATTCGAATCGGGGAATTGTGAAAATTAAAATACAAAATTGATTATATATATAATTACTGCTGATGTAATGCTTGAATAGTCTTATTTTAGAAAAAGGGTCAAAATGCTAGAATTTTTTACAAAGTGGTCACTTTTATATATATTTGTAGTCAAAATCGACATTTATTATGATAATACATTATAAAATGGCCAAAGTGAGGATTTATTGTCAAAATGGCCAAATTTTCTGTTTTTGACTTATATTGATATGTCTTTATTTATGCGTGTCATATAAAAGTAGAATGGTCATAAAGTGGTCAAAATGCATTGATACAGCCAAATTGTCAAAATTAGTGGTCAAAATCGAGATTTGTTGTTACAATGACCATTTTAGGGAAGGTTGGTCAAATTTTTGAAAAATCAAGGCCTTTAGAATGAATTTTGCATTTTTAGTCTCTTCGCAAAATTATGGTGACCAAAATCCCATTTTGAGCAGAGAGGTCAAAAATCTTGAAAATCTCTGATATTGGTCTTTGCTGTCAAAAAATTGCGAGGTTTTAGAGTTCTTGATTTCAGAACTGTCTATAAAAGGATGCTGATCAAAACAATTGAGCAGAAGTTGGAAATTTGCTAGATTATCACTGCATTCTCAAGAATTCGAAAAGTCTGATGCTTAGTTTATCTCCTCTCTCGCATAATTATGCAATTCTTGGAAAAGTTGTATTTAAAGCGAGTTTAGTAGAACTATAGCCAAAGTTGCTCAACTCCTCTGGATTTCACTTTGGGGTGATAGAAAATTTCAATTCAGAGTGTAGTCATGTAGAATTGGATGATACTTGTCAAGAATTCATATATATCTGAGAAGACTTTTGAGAACTGCGAATTCGAGGGATCCCAATAAATTTATGCATTAATTTTAAGGACAGTAGTAGTAGCAGTAGTAATAGCAGCAGTAATAGTAGTTGCAGTTGTATAGATGATGCATGAATTATATGCACTTATAGAATTTTAATTTTGAGGTGCAATTCTAAGTTTTGAGTAGAATCTCAAACAAAGCCATACCTCATAGTATGTATCCACTTTTTTATGCTGAATGCCCAGAGTCCTCTAACATCATCTCGCTCATATTTTTGATTATCTCTTGGATTCGCTTGACAAGCTGCACTCTATAATTTTTAAAGAGCAATATGTTTACTTGCTAATGATGTTCTGCTGCTTGAGGTTCTTTTTTATGTATGCAAACAACTATTCGATTGGGTTGAGCCAGGGCGAGTATTCTGCGTTGAAAAGTACATTGACTTTGAAGCGACGAGCAGTCGCAAGCATCTCTGAATATTTATGAATTATAGAATTATCCATCAAGAGCACCACCTTCTTATTGCACAAATCTTTGTCAGTTATTATACTTCTCAGCGTCTGATATATAAAGTTCTCAAACAGCACTGAATCAAAACCTCCCTCAATTATTTAAGTGGAGACCACTCTGTCAACTGCAATCGCAGCTATCAAACTCATCGAATATTATTATCTTTTCACAGTTTGCTTTGCAATCGACAACTGCCTTGCTTTCTATCCATAATCGCCTAAATTTGCAAGCATGTCCTTTTGATATTGAGAGATTGGTTTATAAGTAAGATCAAGTTGACTTTAATATGGCATCAATGTATAGAGTTGATCACATTCCTTGGATTCTTCAAATTGGTTATGAGTTTGTGATGGATCATCTATAATTATAGTTGAATAGGTATTAAAACGATAGTTGATTTATCATCTTAGTAGTTTGATGGAAGTATGCATAATGATATGAGTTTAGATGTATGTTATGTTGAATTTGTATTAGCTGGATTCATACAACATTATGGTGGAGTCATACAATATATGATTGGAGTCATGCAATATGGATCTCTACAACTTGGATTCATACAATCTGGATCCATACAACAAGGAACTATACAACCTAAGAGATATCTTCAGGATATCTTCATCAAGCATGGTAGTTGAAAGCATCGCTTAACTCCAAGATGTCATCTTATGATTTGCAACTTTCTCGCTCTTTATAACATCAATTCTAATATATTGCCCAGACGAAGGATAGCAAGATGATTTGACTTCGTCCGCAATAGAATGAGTATATTTTAAATCATCATCATGCAACAACCATCAACTTCCAAATTCAACTTCTTGTACTTACTCTCATCGATATTGGAGCTGCTTAAAACTGATAGCGATAGCTTTCTTGGAGTCAACTGAATCACTTCTCGTTATCTCTAACCCAACAACGAACTGCTTGATTTCTTCAAAGTTGATTTCAACTTTAGTTTTGATACCTTTTCTATCAGTGGAGTGAGCCCTGAGTGAATCCTTTCAATTTGCTCATCATCTGAAGTGACTTTCTTGGCAGTGCTCTGCAGCTTCAAATTTCTAAATTTTTTCAATGTGCTTGATTGATTCTTAGGAGTGTCAACAACTTCTGGTATAGGAGATAGGCCCTTAAGTTGTTTATGCTTTGAATTAAAATTCTAGCGAGGTGGAGTTTATAAAATGACTGACTTCTATATATTATTCGATTAAAATTAATATCAAATCGCTTACTTTAGAGCTGCTTGATGATTTCTGTGATATCTTAAAAGTAGATTGCTTTGCAAACTTAGTCAAACTGCTTTTACTAGAATGGGGTTTTGAAATTGGTATTGCTTTACTCTGAAAGAGTGAATGATGGTTGGATGACAGTGAGGCCTGAGCAGCAGTTTATAGATTAATGTTTTATGAAGTATTTTAAGCAGCCAATTCGCTTGATTTTATAAATGGAACTGCATCCAATTCATTTGAAAATTTCTAACAATATTCTTCATTCAACTGCTTGCCAAGCAGCATCTCTCCATAATGCAACTCTTTATCGCTCACGATGATTCTACAATACTTTTTAATTGCAATGAATTTGCTCTCATTATTCTTCCTCTTGCCAAGAATGCTCTTTTAATTTAGTGCCCACTATTTAAGAGGCAAGTAGTAGGATCTGAAATGACTTTCATCAACTGATATAATTACTGCATCCTCACTTAAGAACTAAGATAGCAGTCGACTCACCCACAAACGCTTGCCGTTATAAGCAGGATCCCTATACTTGACATTCGCTGCTTCTTTCTTACCAAACTTCAAATGAAACTACTCCTTGAGAATTTTATGAATCGTTGAGATGCAAGGCACTTTGAATGTATACTTTAATGGCAAGCTCGTTTTCATTTCTTGCAATCGATTATGAATATTTCTTCCAGTGCACTGATAAATCCCAACCTCTTCAATGCATTCACCAACAGCAGCAACCAGCTGCTCATTAACTCTCTCCCTCCTCTTGCCAGATTTTTTTGGTTCTTAAGGATGCAATACTTTGGTTTTCAACTCATGCTTAAACTTCTCAACAGTTCTTGATACAAACTCTGCTGTCACTCGCAACTTCTTAGAAATTTACTTTGGCTTCAACTAATCTTCAATATACATTCTTACTATCTCAAGTCACTTATGTGCAAGCTTTGCTTCTCAAGGCTTTAAATAGGGATTGCTTTCTTAAAGATGATTAGAGTTTAGCTGCCTTGAATTTAAATCAGAGATAGAAATCCAGTTTGAATCAATTGCGTTGATTGCTTATCTTTAGATCCAGATATCTAAATATAATTTGCATTAGAGTGATTCTTAAATTTTAGATTATTCTACTTACCAACTTTGATTTGCGAAAATTATTTAAGAACTGCTCAAGGTATTAGCAGAGTGAATCGTCGCTAAGCAAACTCTTCAAATCTATAACATCTTTCAAATATGCATCGATTCCTTCTAATGGCATCTATATAATCAAACCTCCTTACAAGGAACCCACTTGAGGAGGAACCTCACCAGAGTTGAGCAGAATTCCAGTATTGTAAGAATATTTTGCAGGAGCAACCACTTGCACGAAATTCCTTCCTAAAATCACAGGACCCCACTTCGTAATTTGCTTATCTTAAACCTTGACTCAACTTTGCTTGATATTTTGAAATAAATACTGGCTTAGATGATCGTCACTGACGATCGAGTGTTGCGATAGCTCTTGCAAAGATTGCGATAGTTATTCAGATTGCTCGCTAAGGAGATTCGATTTTAGCGCTGCTTTCATTTTTAAATTAGAAGTATTTAATATAATAACTTAGTGTAATAGTATATTTTAAAATTCAAGATTTTCATTGATAGCTTAAATTAATCTTATAACTACATGCTTATATTAAACTTAATATTGAGCTATCTTAAGACTATTATATTATGTTAATATTATTAATTATCAAACTTGCTAATGCAGCGCTCATTCATAACAGATTCGCGAGGATAAGTTCTCACTGGAACTTAAGTGCTACAAATCATGGAACAGTCACTTGAGCAATACACAATCGTCTTTGGCATTCAACTTGCCTTTCACACTATCAGAACCATATAAATCTAAGGTCTATTCCTGGGTGACAACTAAGAGCTAATATAATTTGTGATCGAAATCATGAACTTCAGGTACAGACCTGCCTAAACATAAGAGATGGGTTGAGCAATGCATTCCAAACTTAAACAAGCTTAGAATTATTATGTTTGATTAATTGCAACTGTTAAGCAATATATATGCAAAGAGGTTTATGCAACCTCGCAATTGATGCTTTATTATTAATAAGTTATTATTTTATAATCAATAATTATATCAAAGAATGAAGTCAAGCAAAACTACCAAGCAGCACTGCTTCACTTTCAATCATTCATCTAAAGCACCTGGTGGATACATCTTAGAAATATATAAGGCAAGTAATTTAGCAATGTTGATGCATTCGCAAAGTATAGGTGATCGACGAGCGATTCAAGCGCACATTTAAGTTTAGTTGATCCGCAAAGAGGCTTCAAGAATGTTGTAAATTTGGAGGTTGCAGAGAACGAACCAGTTGTTGAAGTAACATATAAGTGGTGAGGATATCACAACGTATGGATTTATCCATTCAAGAAGGAAGACCCATACATGCACTAAGTGTATATACTTCTTGATCCTGAAGATTCTTCTGATGGTTGGTTCTTCAGCTTTGATAATGACAGTCTAATTCAAGTAGAGTAAGGAATTTAAATCAAACTATTGCTAACGCGCAATTTATAGTTAAATCAAGGGAGAATACAGGAAGACTATAAATAAGTATGATGAAGAAGTGAGAAAGCAGTTGACTTCGCAAGAAATGCCAGAACCCTAAGAATACGTTGGAGCAGTAAATTTCTCTGTGTGATTATGAAAATATTTAGTTATTAAAAGCAGCTAAACTGCAATGGTGATAACACCTTTATTCCCTACACTTTGTTAAATTACCTAAGTTTTTACAAATAATGCTTTAAAGCGCTAATTTTAATTACACTAAGTTAAGACTAAATTGCCTTTATTAGCCAAAGAAGTAATTACACTTTAAGAGTGTTCTATAATAGCTTATTAATATTTGGTATTTTAAAATTTAAAGAAAGCTTTTGTTACTAATTGAAAACCTCTTAAGATTTTACTCTGCTAATACTAAAATTCTACTAAAACTAATCATAGTCTATATACTAATCTAAATATATCTAATTCCCTAACCTAGCAGTCTATGACCATAATTTGAATTTAAAAGTAATACTGTTCTTATCAAACAATTTTCTACATTTTTAGATTTTTGTAATTCAAGGCTAATTAACCAGATATCATCATACCAAAACTATGCTTACTAACCTAAATCAGTCAATATAACAGACTTGAATTTAATTGCATCTTAAAATCACCACCCTAAGATTACTGGAAATTTTATAACTAATCCACTAAATATTTTCTGAAGTTGATCAAGCTCGTTGTGATCTAAAACATTTGATACCTATAAAAATAATAAATAAAATAATTGAGGGTTTAATTTCACAAAATTGCTAAAGTTCTTCTCATAAATGCGCGCATTTAATCTCCTCTGAATTCCTATAATAAAAGATTAATAAAATACTTAGCCATAGATGATCTTTGTTGTGATTTAATCTGCAATGCCATACTCCAACTTGATTTTCTGATCTCTGATTCTCTGCTAAAACTTACCATTTTTTAAAAAGATTTATACAAGTCAGGATGAGTTTCTTCGTGCTTCCCCTTGGTACACACCAGTGAATCAAAGCTTCCAATATCTATTGATTCAAAGATGTGAAGGTTGGCTACTGCTCAGCTAGCGTCTTCCAGTACCCACTAGTGAGAGGGATCTCCGAGCAAGAACGAATAAAATCTTCCAATATATTTTAAGCATTCTCACTCCCTCAATCCAGTCAAAAAAAAGCTTCCAGTATCATTTAGTTGACCCACCCGAAACTCATCCTAAATTAATTTTACAACGTCTCGCTTAAGTTGTTTTGCATCACTACCAACCATTTCAATATTCAAGTCGAAGGCAAGCAGTGATTAAGATTACTTGGTTTTGATTTGAGCAACTCAAAGATTTTCATTTTACATTTACTGCAAATTCTAGAGATTGGATTTCCATAAATCACTGATCTTATTTAAAACTCTTAAACACTTAAATAGTGGGAATGCTAACTATAAGTATTGGTTATAACCAATTCTCAACGAGGTAAATAGGTGTGTTAGCTTTATATATGCTTTTGGGTATTGCTTGAAAGAAGCTTAAGCTATTGCCAAATAGTATCGAGCCTTTAGCTTAAAATCATATAAAGCAAATAATTGCTTAAAATTCTTATACAATTTTCTAGATTTTATATCAAGAGTCTTTAACTATGAGTTGTTGTTGAACCATAAGCGCTTTGTGTAGTAGAACTTGTTTTATTATCAACTAATCATAGAAGGTCTAAGCCTTAGCAGTTTGAATGCAAAAAATAGCTTAAAGTGCACAATTCTGTTAAGCAGAGAAATTTTTTTCAAAATAGTTTTCAAAAACTAACCTTTACTCTTGAAATGCAGGGTATCCAACCATAGGCTGCGGCTGGACCCTAATGCTCCCGAGTAGAAGGAGCATGTTAGATTGTGGGATCCATAAAATTAATGGTAAACCCCAAAGTATGGAGGGTAAAAAGTTTGAGGGCAAAAGTAAAAATTTTGGCCAATTCTAGAATTTTTAATGTGATAATGAATTATGAAATTCGCTGGCTTAAATAGGCCTGGAACCATACAATCTGGAGTCATACAGCTGATTCATACAACTGGAGCTGTACAACTTGGATTCTTACAACCTAAGATTGAGTCTTGCATATTTTGTATCTAATGCAGCTATACAACTTTATGTTGAGCAATTAACATACGCAGCGATTTCTTAATACACTTTTGCATGAATTTTTGAGATATCTTCAGGATATCTTCCTGGAACCATACAACCTGGAGATATCTTCAAGATATCTTAATCTGGAACCATACAACCTTAGAGTGGATTCTTACAACTTAGCATCTCTAATTCGACTAAACCACCTCAAATAGAACTCTATCACTTATATATGATGTTGCTATACTCTATTGCATTGATTGGAGGTGTTATGGAGGTATAGTGATTATAAGGGGTAAGAAATGACAAGTTTGACTTTAGAGAGGTTTTTGACTTCTTAACCATAGTATTGCTTAGAATTTAGGTCTATTCTCAAACTAAAGACCAATTGACTTAACATACCCAACTCTCACCTAATCATGCCAAACCCATCCAAATCATCATTAATCGTAATCAGAGGCATCGAAAACATCATTAGAGTTGAAGTCAGAGCTCTTAGGCAAAAATCGATGTTTCAAGATAGAGACTCAAACTGTTGGTTTGAAAGCTGTTATAAACTGTCATGAAATACTAAGAATTTTTCAAGTTTGACCTCTCATATTCTAACCTATAGACATCAGATCAGCTTGTATTAGCACTTTTATCTACATCACTGTTGTAGTATATCATATCAATGTAGTAAGGCTCGTCAATCATAAAGTAAGCAGAGCTATTAGCAATATTCTCGAAAATTTTCACAAGCCTTGAAATTTGAGATATCTTCAGGGTATCTTCCTGGAACCATACAATCTGAGGGTGGAGCCATACAACCTTAAAACCCAAAATTTGATAAAATCTCATAATAATGCAAAATTTATGCCTGATATAAGTGGATATGAATACTGCAATCGATTGCTGCATTATCTAGTCATTTAGTAGAGTGCAATCGTAAAGTAGAATAGAAGAGTAAATTAGATTAAAGAGTATAGTGCAAGAGATTAGGTTGTGAATGTATTAGGGAAGGGATTATTAATAGTTTGCGAATTAGTCACTGACAGTTGCTTAAGAATGCGATTTCATCCTTAAGGTGCATGGTATGTCTTGGATAGTCATCTTCAATCATACCTAGTAGTTCATTAGCAGCAGCCTTTATAATGATCTTGCCAGACCAGAGTTGTTGCACTAATCCATAGCCTCTGAATTGATTTCCCTACGCTGGAGCTGCCTTCTCTTCATCTGAAAGATAGCCGTCTTTAGAAACCTTCAAAATCAAATTATCCTATCCTGGCTTTAGCACTAAGTAGAGAATGAAAGCAACTGGCTTGTTTAAGTATTCATTAGATTAGTGGATAGCTTTGTCGTCTCTAGCTGCTTGCTGCAATTTGTTAGAAGTTATGCTGAACCCACTCCAAGGTTTGAAGAGACCTCCTTCAAGAAAGCAAAGTCCAGTCCAGTTATTAGCACTCTCAAGTTGAATGAAGTGGTACCAACAAGATATCTCATAATACTTTGATGAGGAGCGAATATACCTCGCTGCATTAGCTCAATATTTGCAATACATACACCTAGAGCTATCCTAAGTCTAAAAACTTCCTTAAGTTTTGGTACATGCATAAGGAATTTCCCAAGAGGTTGGCATTTCTAGTTGATCTTAAAGTTTTAGATGAAAAGGCTCTCATCACTGTCAAAGAAGAGATTCTAGCAAGGCAGAATGAATTTGGCATCTCTGTGATCTTTCAAAAGGTTGAATTCGTGATTTGCTCTATATTTAGCGTGCTGGCCTAAATAAAGTTTCAGCCAACTGTATTGGAAATCGTTTTGCAAATCTTTCATCTGGAAGACGACTTCTTTAGTTGAAAGCAAGTACATGATTCTAATTTAAACGAACCCCAAGAAATTCAAGTACTTTGCAAGTGTCTTCACGTAATCATCTTCATTATCCTTAAATGAGAAGACACCTTGTTTGATAAGCTTAATCATCTAATTGTAATACTAGAAGTATGAAGTTGCATTATTGCTCAACAAGTCTTAGCGTAAAACCCCAATATACTTTAAGTTCGACTCAGAGTTTAATTTCAAATTTAGAACTTTTGCATTGTCTATCCAAGGTTCGGAATTTTTGTCAATCGTCGATTCTTCGAGATCGTGCTTATGATCTTTCTTGGATGTTACCTTCTATGGTGTTATTACACAATCAACTTCTGAGTGAATGTCAAAATCGAATTCATCTATATCTTCACTGCTTCTGCTGCTGCTTGAGTCTGCTTATAAGTTATTTATTTCATTTCTTCGTCAACTTCATTGCTCTAACTTGAAGATTGAGAATCAACCGCATCGTCAAACTTTGATTCCTTTGGCATACTTGTGGATATAAAATTGTCTTCACTCTCACTCTCATCACTTTAATCCATCTCAGCTGCAAACTTCTTCACTTTCTACTGGCCTATAACTTGTGACTTTTCGCTTTTTAGATAGGTTATTACCTACCTAAAGTATTTAGTTAATTACTATTTCTTATATAATTAGGAGCTACCCTATCAAATAACTTACCTTTCTATTATTTCTATTACTTTGTTTTAGTTTATCTTAATCGTTTGTTTTCTATTTCTAGATCCTCACACTTGGCATGTAAAGTGGCAATGCTATCGCGAAGTTTTTAAATGTATGCCTTGCGCTTGATCCTAGACTTTTGAATTGCTTTTTACTTCATGTATATTCCAGAGCTTGGGTTTGATCTTACTTCTGCTTATTTCAAACTGTGATTATGCTTTGACTTGGTTGAACGAGGCAATTTACTTTGATTTAGAGGGCTCTCCAGTACCAATACCATCTCTGAGGAAGCTTTTGTATTTGCTCAAGTCATCTTCATCTCTAAGCTTGTAAAGTTGAGAATCTACATCAACACACTCTACATCTTCTTCAAGTACGTAATTAACAAAAATCTTGGATTCCTTATCTTTGCGCTTGCCATTAATTGATTTGAGTTATTAGTAGCGCTCACAATGAAAGTTCTGGATGTGTCTCGCATAGTTGCTCCACGTAATTCTCTTCGGATTGATGGAGCTGCAATGGAGGCAGTAGCAGTAGACTTTCTTGGGCAGTGCTTGCACTTTCCATATTTAATAGTAATTAATTGAATGCTACTTCTTAATTAATTTGATTGCTTAGTATTAAAATTGGCAGAAAGATGAGTATTAACCACTCTTAAAATTTTAGGGAAAGTAAAGATGTTATCGATGGCACTCTGTTACTTTATTAGTTTGACTACTAATGCTTGCTCGCTCTCTACTAAAGTAAGCTATAAATTAAATTTGTAACCATTTATAAAAGATGATAATCACTTACATTGGAATACCCTAAGTTGAAAATGTTATACTTGAATATCTTTAGAGTATATTCTTCTGGAACTATATGACCAGATGTTGGAATAATATATACAACCTCATTGATTATCTACTTTACTATCTAAGTATGTATAATTTCTATTAACTACAACTCAAAAGTGAAGATAATATGAAAAACACGAGGTGAATAGAATATACCATTTCACTTAACTTGGCAGTATATTAATGAAAAGTGCAGTAGAGAGTGAATGGTATTAGAGAAATTTAGTTTTAACTTTTTAAATTGTTTCAAGGCATTATCAGCTATCAATCCTTATTTGGCTCAATTTTCAATATTTAAGCTTGTCTAGCAATCAAACATGAAAGCAATGAATTCTGCAGTTGCAATCATAAATCCAGAGATCCTTCTTTGAAGTTGATACAAGATAAGTAGTCTTGGGTTTACATTTCTATGGTTTGGATAAGTCTGGAAGACTTCATAGCTTTCTTACTTTCTCAAGTCGTTTCTACAATCTTGCCTTTAATCTTGGTTGATAAAGCAACTCATCTTTAAAGATGTCGGCATACAACTACTTCTCCAGTTTTTAGTCATCACCTTGAGTAACTGTTGAAGAAGAATCAAGCACTAACCAGAGCTAATCCTCAAGATGTTTGCAATTGAAAGGAGTCTAGATCCCTTAGAACATTTAAGATCGCTACTGCGCACTGACTTATTGGTTATTAGCCACTTGTTTAGTAATAGCATTAAGCAATTGAATCTTGGAGTCTTAGGTCTAAGGCGGATGTTTACAAAATAGTTGACAATTGATTAAAAAATCATGGCTATGCGAATCCCTTACGCGCAGAGCGCTCTAGCTGAATTTAAGTGCTTAGTGGAAGGCTGCTAAGGGATCCATCCTTTACGAGGACGCTCTTTAATTTACCTGGCCTCCAAGTAAGTGAGGTGTTGAATTCAAGAAAATCGAACTTTCCTAATTTGAAAAAGTCGAAGACATCTAACTGTACCTTCTCAAGAACTTAATAATAACTAAGCTGCTCAGTGATGTCACGATTGTATTCATCAAGATAGGCATGAAACACGTTGATGAAACTCTTGTGAAGTTGCCCATTCAAGTAACTTTAGAAGATTGATGACTTCAAAGATTTGAATAGCTTGAGCACACACTTTGGCATTCGCTCTAATAAATAAGTAAATAATATCTTTCTTACCCTCAGCTACCTCTGAGTATTTCCTATTTAATAATTATAGGGATGCAACGCTTAAGAGCAAATCTTTTAATATGCAAAGCTAGTCAGGCCTCAACATTACTTAAGTTTTAAGATTCTTATGTATCTCTCCCTCATCAGTGTCTTCCAAAACTTGGACCTTCTTGGTTATAGCAACCTTAAGAATTATTAACTTTAATACAGCTTACCGAATGTTCAGGAATCTTTAAATTGACAATAGGAGAAAGTGTATTAGTAAGATTCCAATGTTCTCTTAACTTTAGGTTAAATTTCATTACTTTTACTGGAGGATTGGGATGATTGAACACATTAAGATGTTTAAGCTCCATTTCAATTGGAGCTAGTAAAACTAACGAGTGCTCTAACTGAGCATTCTACTAAGGTGCTTCCATTTATATCATGACTTAAGTATTACAAATGGAGGGAAAACTATCAGTGTCAATATTTGTAGGAACAATAATTGGATTGATGATATCAAGTTCTTAATCATTGAAGTTAGGTTATTGATGCTTGCGTTAGCAGTGCTGCTTGAGCTTGCGTTTGAGCATCCACAAGCCACATTAATCGCAAGGATGCTTATCAAATTAACTCTTTGCTAGTGCATACCTACAAAGAAATAAAAATAAGATCTCTTACTTTGAGATTTTGTTTGGGGATTTGTCTGTAGCTTTATTCTTAAAATAACCTAACATTTAAACTTAATATTATAGAGATTAAAAGCGGGATTACCTATATATGATGCAACTATAAAGTCATTTAAATAAGACTTCTTCTATTAACCATACTGTATCGTTAGAAGTTTAAAGTAAATCGCAATAGAAGATTGGATCATCATTTTCATTATCAGAGAAGTCTTTACTGTTAAGAGTGAAGGAGAAGTAAGTATCGACAAAAATATTGCAAGAGATAGTTTGACTTTTGAGTAAAGCTATGGAGTTGAATCAATCATAATAACTAAGCTGATTTGGTAAAAGTTTGAAGTGTCAGTGTTTAATTGATGGCTGACAGTCACCTTTAATGTAGTATTGATAACCCTTTACTTTGTCTAAAATATGTGTTTCCTTAGTTTCAATGATCATGTGAGTGGCATTGTTTGAAACAATTGAGAACCAGGTAGGATTAAATAACTCAATAACTGTAGTGTCAAGAACGATAGTTGAGAAGATTACTTCATCGCCCTCTGGGTCGAAGTTTAAATCAGTAGTCCATCTAAAGGTATGAGCTTGATAGAGAACTTCATCTTCAGTGCATCCAATAAAAATTGGATATATGGGATGTTTTAATCAATAGTGATGTTGAACTCAATGCTTGAAACAAATGAATCATCACCATCTACGTAGGCTTCGTATTTCAACAAGTAAGACCAGCATATTCGTAAGGTTTGCATTAATGGTAAGTGTAAAGAAATCATCATCAAATTCCATTGATGCACCGATTTCATAAACATCTTAGTTAAGAAGATTAGTTAGTTTATTAGCAATATAATAGATTTGCCTTCATTGCGCAAATAAAACGCGTGGAAAATATTTTCAAGTTAATATGGTTGGAATATTTCTGACATCTTTTAAGATGGATACTTATAGGAAGACCCTCCTCATTTCCTTTGGATGCCCCATAGGGTCAAACCTGTATACTCAAATGTCAGCCAAACTATCATAGAATGGCTAAACTTTTAAACTTGATCATTTTGATATGTTTTAGTAGGGTTGCTGATGATGGAACCGCGGATTTATGATAATTCATAATTTATAACTTAATTCTTAATAAAATTTACCCTATACCTTAATCATATAAATTTTCAAAGCAACTCTTACAAATTAAAAAAATGCTTAATCTTATAAATTTTATAGCACTTCCACCTCCTTTCAACTACTGCTTCTTATTATCAATGAAAATACAAATAGATTGATTAAATTGAGAATAAAGTCAAAAATCAAGGGTGATTAAATATTAGGTTAATATAAAATTTTAGAAATTTAGCTGTTAATTAATGGCGTTAATTTCAAAGATGCATTCAAGTTTGCAGATTAGTA